>CM065052.1:199044159-199066659 GCA_032883995.1 Coronaproctus castanopsis
TACTTCAGTTGGAAGATTTTTTATTTAAAATTTTTGTATTTTTCGAAATTATCCACGATAAAACAGGTCACAGGTTTCTCTTTTTACTCTTAAAGAAGACTTCGACTAAATTCCTAGTAACGACCTAAATTGGCGTCAAAATTGAAAGTAAAAAAATCGACTAATGTTTACCTAATGATAGTCCAAATATATTATCTCGGTTTTATTTGTAAATTATAATTATTAATAGGATTAGGTGATTTCGATTTAGGGTACAAATTTTTTAGTAATTATAAAAGCCTTCGCTTGATATTTGGTATGCAACAAAATTAACAAGAACTAAAAGACCCTGTTTCGAACAAAGGCCTCCCCTTCAACCATTCGCTACGGCTCCGAGTAATTCTCTCGTGTTGTTTATTATATATAATTTACTTAATACCGTTTTCGCGTTAAAAAGAAAAAATTACATACCTCTTCTTTTATTCCTAGTAGTATACCTACTTTTTATCCTATACGTTCATCTATCTATTATCCGTCTAACTCGCAACATGCCCAGCCCAATTCCACTTTTACGCTTACATTCGTACAAAGTTTACCGTATTTTTAAATTCTTCCTCCGATGAACGTAAATTCCATCTTTTCGTCCAACATAAATATTCCACCATTCTGAGTACTCTATGTTTTTTTTTTCAGGAATAATTGTTAAACGGTTAATATTGAACACGAGACAAAAAAAGGGAGTAGCCCGTTTATTTAGAAATTCTCCGATTTACGCAGGCTATTACCGTATATATTTGTTTTCAAAAATTAATTACTTAAAAATTCCACGCCGTCTATACGGAGCAAAGTTCAATGATAAATTAAAGTTAATTTCAACGAAGAAGATATACCAGCTAAATTTAACTTGGCTACTAAGGGGGGAAAATAACCGGTCATTACCCCAAGTGCGGAAAAACAAGTTAAGATAAAAATAACCGTTAGTTTGGTAAATAACTCCCGCAGAATAATGATGACAAAAATATCGATAAACGGATGTGGACACAGACAGCGCGGCACTTGTTTATTATAAGATGTTCTTTTTTTCTCATTAGTATTTACTGCAAGCTGACCAACAAGATCGTTTAGTACTTAAAAGAAGAGCATAACAGATTTAGAACACACACCCGGTAACCATAACCTTAGACTAAGGGGTTTTCTACGTCCTAAGCGTCCTTATATCAGGCGGCCTCAACCGCACTGATGCAAATGTATTTGGATGATTTTCCAGCCTCAAAGCATGACTCGAGAACATATTTGCTTACATTTGTCATCCAGACAGGCCTTAAAATCGCACTATAAAGACTTTTATTAGACAGCGCACATTAATCGGATTAGTTTTAATACGTGCATATAGTTTTGTTCTCTTTATTCGAAATGATTTCGATATATGTTAGTCGGCTATCCAAATGTAAGCCCAGATATTTCACGCTTATTCTGATTAGTACTTGTGCGTTGTTGATTCTAACAGAAGGGAAAATGCTTTTCTATTAGTAAATTGTATATTTATCGATTTGTTCTCATTGGTTTTTATGTTCCGTTTGTTAAAACAGTTTTCAACTGTAGTCAGTGATGTCTGAACATTACTACTCGCTATATTTGGATCGATATCGGAAGAAAGAAGTGCCGTGTTCTCGGCAAATGCGGCTACTTGAATATTATTAGTCAAAAGAAATTTCCAAAGTAAAATGTGTCCATCTCCGTTACCTTTGAACACGCACGAAACAGCTAAGTTTTACTCTCAACAATAATACTATACCGCAATCTCGTACGTATATAAAAATTGAACGTAATGAGAAAGCTTTCACACACATCATGTGGAGCAGACAGAACGACCTTGTTAAAAATTTATCATACTGTTTACATCGCTGGATTATGGAGTACTCATTTACGGGGTACCTTCTCTATATTACCTATATTGGACTCAGTGCCATCTCACACGGCGTTAAGAATAGCGCTGGGTGCATTTCGTACAAACGGTGAATCTCCGTCGAGAATACTTCCTATGAAAATTCTTTATCCATCTTCACAGAGCGTTCGGATCGTGTGAAACTGAATCAACGAAGAAACGTCACCTAATTAAAAAATTGACATAGTTTACAACGAGAAAAATATGTATGTATGCCGAGACCGTGAAAGTTTAAAGTGTATTTAAAGTTGAAGAATTTTTTTGCGCGATACTTACATTTTAAAATGTTGTTTTAGACTTCATGTAGGTTGTACTTTTCGAGACGACGTGAATTAAAAAACATTTCGATTTGAAATGTCGTTGTTAGTGATTAAAATTTTACTACGCGTACGCGTGTTACTCGCAATAGAATTTTTCAAATCCTACTTTGTATTCACTGCGTAATAATAGAAATTGATAGTACAAGCACGTACAGCCATTATACATGAAGTATGTGTATGGGTCTGTTTAAGGTTGTAAACTCTGTAACTTCCTAAAATTCCCTTAGAATAATTTATAATAAATCAAAAGGAAATAAATTTTCAAAAGTCCATCTTTAGAGAATATATTTAAACCGATTACACTTTCTTTTTAGAGAGTATTTCTTCCACATTTTTACGCACGTACGAGAGGTAATAAATTTCTCGGATAAGTAATGTGCGTCGATTAAATTTTTATTTAGAATTTCAAATTTCGTTACGTCATATTTTTTTTTTTAAGAAACGTATATTTTCAAATTTTAAGCATTACAAAAAGAAAACAATAATTACGACACTGCGTACCGTTTAAAATAAACTTACCGCAGTAACTATAAACATAACAGCAGAAACTTAATTTATAACAATGGCTGTTTAACACACACACACACACATATATATATATACAAAAAATGCAGGAAAAATAAACAAAACAAAAAAACTGCGATAAAAATATACAAAGCAGACCGTAAAAAATAGCGATAAATTAAAAAATCAAAACGTGTTTAATATTTAAAAAATTAATGTTAGCGATAATTATTTAACAAGCTATAGTAAATTATGTTCGAGTCTGCGATGCTTATATACTTAGTATATTTTGTTCTTAACTGCTTGGAATCGTAATTTCCAATCACCGTAATTAGGTCATTATCATGCTTAACGCATTGTTTAAAAAAAAGGGTAGTAGACATTTTTAATACGTGAACTTTTAACAAAGGTAGTTTCAATTGCTCGTGCATTTTCATTATATTACTATATACGGGAGTATTGAGTATACATCTAATGCATCTATTCTGAATCAACTGAAGCCTCTTGTAGCTAGAGTTGCTAATCGAACTCCACACTGGACAGGCATACGTTAATACTGGTGTAATGATTTATATATTATTAATTGATTCTTGACATTTAGGAAAGATTTGCGCTAAAACAAAGTGATAAATAGTTCAAATTGCTCGATTAATTTACACGTAATCTAAATGCTTGTTAAAAGTCAACCTTTTAATCCGATGTAACTCCTAAATATTTTATTTCGTCTGACAATTCTACACTGCATCTTTAATCGTTAAGGTACTAGGTAGAAGTGGTTTCCTACGAGTATACAGTATATTGGCAAATGGCTATCTGCCATTTAGCAAAAAAACGAATTAACTTATCTTCTCCTAGCTGTAATTTATTCTTTACTGCCCTTCGAATGTACGAACTAGAAAATAATGCTGTATCATCTCCATACGAAGCTACCTCTGTGTTATTTGTTATAGGAATATCGTATAAGTAGAAGGTGAATAGAAATGGATCGAGAATACTACCTTGACATATTCCTGCAAAGCATGTTCTGCGGGAGGATAATACATCACTTATAAACAGATAGAATGATCTATTACTTAAATAGCTTAAAATAAGCATAATTAGATATTTCGGAAATTTACATTCGATCACTTTATATACGATACCATTGCGCCAAGTAGTATCAAATGCTTTGGCCACGTCACATAAAACCATCCCCGTATGTTTATTATAAAGTTGCGAGTAATACGTTCTGCTATTCTAGCGATTTGATGAGTTGTAGAATGGCCAGGACGAACACCAAACGGTACTTTTGGTAATAAATTGTTTTCGACCGAGAAAGTACGTAATCTTTTTAGTATGATTTTTTCAGCAATCGTACTGAGATTACTCAGCAAGCTTATAAGCCGAATGTTATCTGGTGATGAACAATCTTTTCCATGTTTCGGAAGAGTTATGATTTTTGCCACTTTCCGGTTAGAAGGAAAATACTCCAGTTTAAGCATACTATTGATAATATTAGTGAGTTGTACAACAGCCTTGAAGGGTAGATTTTTTTATGATAATCGACGGAATATTATAATCTCCGACAGAGTGCTTGTTTTTGAAGGATTATGTTGGAGGCACCTCCTTTGGAGAAGTGAGTAGTGGTTGGGATAGATATTTAGAAGAAGTTATATATATTTTTACTAACTAGTCTTATTTTATTATTCTGATAATTGGTCGTTAAATTGGCATTACGACTATGAGCGCTGAAATAATATCCTGCCAAAAATTCCGCTTTATCCGTATCTGAATACACAACACCTATTAAGAAGATTGTGTGGGAGTGTTTCAGTACGTTGACTGTATTGTTTGCAAACCTTCCAAAGACTGTTATCAGTGGTAGAGAGTTTGGAAAAGGTTTCTGGAACTTTAGAGGTGTTGGTAAAACCATATAAGCCTTGAACAGATTTATTGACGACATCCACAGTAACCTTTTCCTTCGGTACTTCTTGCTGTTATCCCTCTTTACTAAATGTCTACCGTGTTTTTTTTGTTTTTTTTTAGTTTTTTGACTATAGGAGGGAGGGGGGACTTTTTTTGTTGCTGTAATTGCTTTTTACATGAAAGGGCTTCTTTAGCTTGTATACTTCGTTTAAATGTTTTTTGTAATTTATGATAAACTTTACAGCTTCGTTTAATTTCTGCGACTCTAAGCCATAAGACGCTATATACCAGTGATTACATTAATCGTTATTTCGTTGTTATTTTTATAGAACGATCATTCCATACTCTTGTTAGTCTTGCTAGAGCGCTTTTGGACATTCCGATTCGCCGCTTGATTTCACCTTCATCAATTCCGTTATTTGTGATGTACGCGCCTAGATATATCGTTTTCGTCTTTTTCTCTATATCAGGTACCAACCTAAAAGTCGCGTGCAATTTTTCCGCCTTGTCGATAGTAACTATGGTACACTTGGCGCGATTTATTATCAAATTAGCTTCCTCGCTGAAATATTCTATTCGCTTTACAATTGTTTCCAGTTCTAGCTAGACACACTTATGCTAATATATTTGCGAGTACACGTGTCGTACATTTCACATATATAAACCCTACTATGCCAAGTAATTTACAACGACGAGAATAAAATATGGCACTACATCCAGGTAAGACCAAATAATAAAATTAAATATAATTCGTTTTTTTTATAATAATAATAATAATATCCGAAAATAGGCAAATTCTCGTCATTCTCGTTTTTGCTATGTACGTCACGTTAGACGTGGTAATCCCCACGCGGTAACGAATATTTCCCTGCTGGCATTATTTTAAGAAATATCGCACCCTCCACGGGCCTATTATTACGACGATGGGTGGGGGGTTAAGTTGCATAAATCCCGTCTGATAAATGAACTAAACTGAAGGTACGAGGGATTTGGTTTGAAAATCGCCGAAGAAAACAATTCTTTACCCTTTGCTTTGTATTTCCTATCTTAAACGACTTCACTGCTCCACACCAAGTTGGGAGAAACTTTCTCTTATATGCGTGCATCGCTTGACAATGATTAATGTTATTTTTATATTCTTTATTTGTTATCTGGTTTTTGTTTTAACTTTTGTGTCATGTCCTCTCCCTTATTACTAAGGAAGGTCGTTAAGATTTACTACTCTAAAGAACAAAACATATGAAATTTATGTTTATATATATATATATATATATATGATTATGCGCCATTGCGTCGGTTACGCATCGTGTCCTGAAGCCCTAAAATTTCAGTTTTATCAATGGACAATGCCCACTAGAGTACGTGTGATAATTTAACGAACGACAAATAAATCTCGTTCGGTGTCCAGTTTAAACGGATTATCTCGTTATTTCTGTTTGCTGGACAATTTAATACGACTCTTGGCGGCAACGAATTTACGTCTGCAGATTAACACCGGATTACAAAGTCGGTGTTCGTGACAATTTGTTCGGGTTGGTTCGATAATGAGGTATAGTAACTTGATTAATTTCATCGTTAGACGCGAACGAAACATGTATGGAGAATAATAAAAAAAATATATAACGGGTCGCATATCAATATAATGCATTGACATATGGTATACTAGTATAAAAGCTCGTTTAAATCTGCATTAATATTGGTATACAGATCGTTGCTCATGTTGGAATTGATTATTATGATCACTCTGCTCTGTTCCCTCTGCTTTGGGATTATTTATTTCCTATTCACCGCGTATTAATTTTCTCTGCATTGTTAAAACTGCCGATAAAGAATACTGTAAAGCGATCTGGAAGAATCCTTATAATTTTTCGCATTATAGATTGTTTATCCTTCTACGTCCTTTTACTCTCATCATATGTAGATTACGATTAGGAAAAATTTCACGGCCACCAATCAAAACGCTCCTTGGCATCCATATACTACTTTTTCTATTATATATTTCGTATATATATTGAAGAGCAATATATATTATATATATAACACAAAGATTTGAGTAGAGTAAATAGTAACAGACCGATTTGTTTATTGAATACTCTCGATAATGTATATGAAGTAATTATTATAAAATTTCTCAATTCTCAACTTGAAAACTTATCGCTACTTGATCGATGTCAAATATTTTTCTACCGACTTTGCAGTAGTAGATGTAAGTGATAATCACTTACAGTGTAAAAAATAATTATTTCTTTCGATGTTGATAACTGTAATCGGTGATCTATCGTTGACACGTTTATTATCAATAATTTCAGCGCTAAAATTATAACACTAATTTGTAATTATTTAACAAAAAAAGATGTCAAAATAACGTTCTAGCGTCATTTTAGCATTCCGTTCTCAGACGGATCCCGCGGAATATCCTGTACTCGAATATTCATAGAAAATTATACAGTATAAATGGTGCTGTTAGATTATTCGCTTACACAGATCACTTATTATTAGTAATATAACACTATAGACCGAACATAATTTTTTTAGATACGTATGTAAGGCTATCATTAATAAGATTGATTAAATCTTTAAATGTTCATTTTGTGACCAACATTCCTTAAATCATGATTTCCCTCGGTAGTAATTCTGTTGTTCGTTTCGTCCACCTATCATCATTTCTTCTTGCCACATGGCCTGCCCCGTTTCATTTCAGTCGCGCTGCACGTTTTACTGCATTCGACACAGTTTAGTCTGCTGTCTTATCCATGTATTGACTTTACTGTCTGACATCTTAGAGAGCCAACGAACTCTGAGTTACGGCAATTTTCTTAACTATATATTTCGTCAGAATTCATGCTTTCACTCCATATGTAAGCATCGAAAGGACACACTTTTCATACACTTCTCTTTTGAGTCCGTTGGGTATATCATTATTCTTGAACACCTTGCTTAATCTTACAAAAGATATCCACGAAAGATGCGTTCGTTCTTTTACTTCTTTAACCATGGCTTCAGTCTCTGTGGTAATTACTTTACCTAAATATACGACATGTTCCAGTATGTTCCCGTCTATTTGTAATTTCAGAGGCGTTTTCGCCGCATCCTTAGTTTTATTAATGTTTATCGTTGACGCTGCTTTTTTGGAACAGTTGTGAAGATATATAGAATTCGGCGTAAATTAAGTCTATCCATTTTTTTTTTTGTAAAATAGCAAAATAAACAACCAATATAATGTTTTCCTACGACACTTTTTCGATTTTCATTGAGCAGTAAGTAATTCGCAAGTAGCCACGCTGCCTGAAGAATTTCTTTCGGTAAATAATATTTCGACAATGTAATCCCCGTCCATCGTATTTCGAATGAAATGAGAGGACCTTTTCAGTTCATATCACGAATAACTGTATTAACCCTGGGGAAATCTAAATCTGCGGAATGGTATAAACCCCCGGGAAATCTCGGCCATACGAATTGTAAGATGATTCGGTTACTATATGTATACACTATTTGTGTGTGTATGTATTAGTATATTCGCATGTATATATATATATATCCATAAATTTTTAACTTTACTTATGGGAAATTAAATTCTTGCACTACGTTTACTTATTGGTAGATGCCTCATAACGTTATAACACTTTTTAAGTTTGAAAATATTCTACCGGTTGTAAACTGGAGCATAATTCGAGTATGTAAAGATTTCCGATATATATATTAACGATAAAAGCAAGTCGATACTCTGCTGCTCAAGCTATTAATGAGATGAAAAATTACCGGCACGATGCCGAAATAAGAAATTTATATTCGATTCTTGATAAAATTTCATGTTTAAAAATGGTTACACATAGTTAATTATGCTCCGGGTTACACCGAGTAATATCGATGTTTTTTTTTTTTTTTTTTTTATACCACAACCAACGGTGCTAAAAATAAAGACGAGGAAAGGAAGTAAAAGGAGGATAGGAAACAATAAAGGCAGAATTAAGTATTAGACCAACGACTCCAATGAGTCGACTAGCCTAGAAGGATTGAGGATAAGATTAAATCACGCTGAATCAGATTTGTTATATTTAGGTAATAGGAAGGGCGTCGCGGCACCATTTTCTTCTTTTCAATCGTCTCGGGGGATTGCCCGGCAATGTGATCGTATACATTCTGCTTATATTTGGATTTTCGCTATTTTGTAGTACTGTTCAGCGTAAGTTTCTTGAATGGATGGTATGAGAAGGTCATTATGAAGCGTTTGAAACATATCTCGGCGCGGACGTGATTGTGCGTAGTATTTTCGACTGTTGTCGCTGTATCCGTAATAGATTGCTTTTACATGTGGTATCATATAGCTCGATTCCATATTTACAGATCGGCGCAATGACTGTTTATGCATCTCTTGACATTTAAGTTAAGACCTGATTTTTTTCCCAGCAACGGGTGCAACATTCTGGCACGAGTAATTACAGATTTTCTTGTCTGCGCCACGTGGTAACGCCACGTCAGCCTCCTATTCATGAACAAACCCAAGTAACGTACTGAGTCTGTCTGCGGAATTTCAGTGTCATCGGTTTGGCCACGTTACTTGCCGATTCGTAAATGTGATGTGTTGGCATTTTACTGGGTTAAACGATATGCGCCAACGATGTGCCCACTTAGTTAGTCGGTTTATGTGGTTTTGAACCGCCGCGTTTGCATAATCTGGATTTGGATTAGACGCGAGGATGGCAATATCGTCGGCAAAAGTGGCCACAATTGTTAAGTTTGAAGTGGGTAAGTCGCTGGTGTAGATGGAGTACAATAGCGGTCCAAGTAAGCTACCCTGCGGTACCAAAGATAAAATTTTTCGCTCTTCCGAGAAGGAATCATTAATTCTAACGACAAATGTCCTTTCGACTAAGTATGATTCAAAGAATGTGTATAAATCCGGATGCACGCATTTTCGAAGTTTGTAGAGCAATCCTGAATGCCAAACTTTGTCGAACGCCCTGCGCGACGTCAAGGAAGACAGCCGAGCACACTTCTCCTTTCTCCAAAGTTGACGATATCGACCAATCGGTGACACTGTTGTATAGTGGAATGATCAGCGCGGAAGCCAAACTGATGGTCTGGTATTATTTTGCCACCGGTATTGATCGTTATTGCAGCGTATACGCGATTTAAAATTAATTTTTCGAGTACTTTAGAAAGCGAAAAAAGTAAATTGATCGGACGATAGGACGAAACGGATGTTTTTGATTTGCCCGGTTTAGGTAGCATGGTTATAACTGATTTTTTCCATACTTTAGGGAAGCAACCGATACGTAATATGTGGCGTTGAAAATATAACAGCCTAGAATAGCCGCTTTGTGGGGGTAAATGTGAAATGATTTCATCAGTAAACTTGTCAAGTCCAGGAGCCTTTCGTAGTGGTATTTTTTTGAAGAAGAATTTTATAGCATGTTGAGACTGGTATGGCTCCTTCAAAGTATTCTGTATATAGATGGAATGTTCTTCATCACGAGCAGGATATGGAGTAAAGATTGTACTAAGGTGTTCTGCGAAGGCATTTGTTTTTGTGTTTGTCCGATTTAGCCCACGTATTATTCAATTTTATATTGAAAGGTTCATTCGACTGTCTCAGTAATTTTTTTGTTGTATACCACAGTGATCTGTTATTTCCGTTCAACGACTGTAAACGAGATTTGAAATAATTGTTTTTATATTCGTTTATTTTATTTTTGAATTCGGTTTGCAGTATTTCTAAGGACGGATATCGAAGACGCTGTTAGTTTTTTCTGGCTGCCCGAGATTTTTTAATTAATCTTCTTATATCGAGCGAAAGATATGCGTTTTTCTGAGAATTGTTCGAATCATGTTGCGTTAGCACAAGAATATTCTATAAGATTAGATCTTTAACCGCATATTCGATGTTGTCTTCATTTTTTAATTTTATTTTAAGATTTATGTTATTTTCGATCATAGTAGAGAACGTATTCCAATCGGTTGTTCTATTTACAAATCCTTGTGGAATGTCTGTTCGTTTACTATGCACATCTATGACCGCAATGACTGGAACAGGGTCTGATGACATAGCCGTTTTACATTTAATATTAGATGTTTGTAGTACTCGTATTATATAAAAGTCTAGTACATCCGGGAGTCTATTTCCTTGGTTTGACCAGTATGTAGGAGTCTTTGGCGAGAGAATAACGAGTGAGTTATCACGAATAACTTTATCAAGTTTTCTTCCAGATTGGTTCGTTATTCTCGATCCCCGTGAGCTACTTTTGGCATTATAATCGCCGCCGCATACAAATTTATTTCCCAACAATCTAAAAATGGAGTTGTACTCAGTCTCTGGTACATGAAATTCCGTGTGTAGCAAGATCATTCGCAAATGCCGAGAAATCCGGGCTCTAGTTATTACGAACCAGCGACTAGCCGATAAAGTTTAAATCCTCTTCTGTAAATATCTAGTACAAATATATCATTCCGATATTGTTTCTCGAGTATATAATTATTTCTTTCTCGAAACTTTTTATTATTAATAGTGATAATAATAATAATTTAATTGAATTCAATTTATTTGTTTTTATTAATAGTAATAATAATAATAATAAAAAAAAGTATAAATTCATTAAATTCTACGTTAATCGATAATTAAGATTGCGATAAGTATAATCTTAACGTTGTTACACAATTTTGTAATTACCATATAATCTGCAGTCATCATTTAGTGATAATTTCACGTATGAGTATCGTGATCAAGGTAACAGCTTCCATATTTTCTGCATCCATCCTTGACGAAACATCATGAACGCATCTTGAACATGTCATCCGAGATGCAGCAGTCACTCTATCTGTCTGTCTAATTGGTACTCTGCCTTTTAATCGCACACTATTCATTCTATAGGAATCTGCAGTAATGGTGATTAAATATTATCAGGAGCGTTGCTCTACAGCGTGATAAATCTAAATGCACTTATAAGTTCAGTAAATTAGTTTAACGATTAAACAATGGAGATATCGACAATAATAATAATCAAATTTATTCGAATATTATACGCAATATAACATAATTGCCCAACAATTACACATTGCAAACATTTACACGTATGTGCAAGTTTGAAGTATATACAACTATATACGAGTATATACGGTAGAAATAATTATATATTCCTTAATCTAATTTTCCTCTACTCCTTCCGTGTCACTAGCCTTAGAATAATTATATAGAATAATCCAGCATAAATAAATGTCACACGCCACTACAAGCGCCTACATATTTACAATGTACAATTAAGCCGACATACATACATTCGCGTATGCGTTTATACACGAACATTAAGGCGCACGTGTGTAGTGTAGTATGCACGATGGTATGCACTTACCAACTCCAAAAGAAAAAAGAAAAAAAAAATACATCATCATCAATTTCTGCTGTGAACTAACGGTTAGAAATTAAGAGCTAAATTAAAATAACATCTATATAGTCTTTATGAAAAAGTCTTATAAAAATACACGTCCCACTATACTACCATCTGTGTACACAACATGTCTAAGCCTGCCATTCCGAAAGAGAATTTATAAGTGAACCATACTTAACGGAAATACGAAGTTTCCACCATATTATATAATAATTATATTATTTTTTTTAAACGAACAAATAGGTACAGTTAAGAGAATTTAAAAATAAAGAGTTTCTCAGGATTTATCTAAGGTCCGAATAATAATAATGGAGCGCGATCTTTTGATATAAATCAACGGAACTCAGTTAAATATCCACCATATTCTTTTCCTTGCTGGCGATTTTTTACCGTTTATTTTTCCTCGTAACGTTAATATCGAAATGTTATTGGGTTATTTTTAGCGCGTTTTCGGTCAAAATGTTCGCTATATGCGACAGGGAATGTTGACGTTCGCAAAAATTTTTATACGCGAAATGTTTCGTTTTTAAATATATATATTTTTTTTTTACTGTACCGACAGTTTTATGTCATAAACAATAATGATCGTAAGTAAAGGAGGAAGGAGAAGGAAGAAAAGGTTGGAGTATGGAATGTTATTTATATAAAAGAAGCAGTATTGTATAAAAAACATCCCTATAAAATGTATAATTTAATGTTAAGATTTTATAATGTACGACTGAAAGGTTTAATATCTAAAACAAATATTTCTTCTTATTAGGAAAATATGTACGTTAAAAGTTTACGCACCGTATAGGAGGATATTTGAAACGGTTAGATAAAAAGTGTTTAGCGGAAAATAGAAAAAGTCCTTTGGGATACTAGAAAATCAAATTGGGTTTTCCCGGCGAAGGATAATATCTAAAAATCAAGGTTAACGAGTGTTCCGTTTGAAGTCAAGAAGGAAACATATATATATATATATAATATAAGCTTTGTTTCACGTTGATATCTCAAATGGGACAGAAATTATAATAATTTAAAGTTTTAAAAAAGTAGGAGACAGTGATATCTCCGTTAAATCGTTTAAAATTTAACACATTTTCCGATTCGAATCTACCTTCACTACCAACACACTCAATACAAACCACATTTTGTGTGTTAGGGGCGTGGCCGGAAAAATCGGGTGGATACATATATATATATATTGTTAAAAGAGTCAGTGATATTGTATTCAAAAAAATAATGACACAGGCGAAGCCTTGGGTAACTTCTAGTACGCAATATATACGTAAATTACCCACTTACGTTATAGAACTGAATATTTAAAGGGTCATACGCGCTAGAATATAAAATATCGTGGCGCAGGGAAGGACTTTGCAATGAATATGAACCATTTCTTTTTAACATACGATTATACTGGCATTTATTCTTTTCTCTTTGCACAGATAACGTCCATCTCAATGGAAGTAAATAAAAATAAACAATTTCAGTTGTTACCATCGCCATTCGAGAGTTTTTCACGCTAAGGAAAAATTTAAAAAACATATTTTTTATTTTTTATTTTACAATATCGAAATCAGTATAGTATTGAAAACTTCGATAAGAAATCTGTTTGCCTTTGCAAGACGAACCACCCAATTTTCAAAATAGTGGGACCGTTCGATTTCACAGTCCCGTCTTTTCTTTTGTTTATTATCATTTTTTTTTTCAATGACAATTTTTGGTTTAATGTTGTCTTTATCTTTACTCCCTCCATCTCCGTACATACACATGCGTACATACATACATACATGCATATATGTAGTATATTATACACGCGAATATGTATATATAAATATAGGTACGTATATATTTATTGTTCATATACATCTATATGCAGTATCGTATACGTTATGTAAATTTACTGTTACACACTCACACATACATACATATATATATATATACATATATATATATATATAAGGGCATACCTCGCGCATATTTATTCTTTCTTTTTTTCTTCAATATCCGTTTGCTTTATCCATTTTTTTGCAAACCGTCAAATTTTCTTTTTCATCGTGGAAAATCGAAATGTGGAAAAAAACGCTCTCTATCGTGCGAAAAAGTAATTATTTTTCCATTAGACTCGACAATCGTTAAATTTGCTCTCTTTTTCTTTCTTTAACGGGCGATCTAGCGGAATTATTACGAATTCGAAAAATTCCGTAAAACGAAGTAAACAATTTTCGCTGCAGCGAAATTTTGAATTCTGTCTTGCACGAAAATTAATAATTAATATCGTCGGAACCGTGAAGTATAATCTGAAGAAAAAAAAAAAAAGAAAAAAATGAAAATTAACTTCCGTGTAATTAATTATTCGTAGAACAACCGGATGAAATGAAAAAATACAACGCGAAGGTTTTCCCTAAGACTTTCCCAACTTTAGAAAGTTTGCAGTTAATTTTACTTTAAAGATCTACGACGACAAAGAGGTAGGTTGGAAATAATTGTAATTTCTAATTAGACCATCTTCGCAGCATTTATTGCATATAATGTAAAAACAAAACTATAGGAAATGATAAAAACTGGTATATTGAAGGTCAACTGATTTCATTTAAGAACAAATTGATAGTTGAAATGCACCGTCCAGGTGACGAATAACATGGAACAGTACTGAATGATGAAATAAATTTGGTAGATCTCCTAAGTCGGCACTTTAAAATTGAATTTACGAAGACGTGTTATTTAATGATCGACGGACGAGAAGAAACTAATGGAATTGTTTTTTTCGGAAGAGGAGAAAATCGAGACCGTATTTAGGACGATGATCTCCAGGGGAAACAGAAGGAGGAACCTTAACAGAATACCTAATCGTAAATATAATTGGAAACAATTGGGAAGAGACCTTCGCTCGGAAGAACCTAGAATGGCGATTTTTTGTTTAAAAGTAATTTTAAATTCAATAATAGTCGCATATATAATGATATTAAAATGTAGATAAATAGTTATACTAAATAAAGATAACCCACAATGTCGACGCCAACATTAGAGTGTGTAAATATAATAGTTATATATAAATTACTAGAGTACTTCAACTGTCAACTGGACGTCGGGCTTGGGTTCCAAACCAACTGGCGACGCAAAAGTTTACGAAGCTTTTCATCATTATGTAACTCTTAATTATCACGCAGAACTCTGTATAACATCGTACGAGCACGCATCTGCATTGCATGTAAATAGCGCCGCCTTGAATGTTAGTTTATTTTATACGTAAAAATAAACGTGCAACGGCTAGGCACGACATTCGATAACGAACAATACGATGAAACCGATATCATTGATGGAGGGGAAGCTATCGCGAGTAGAAAAAATAAATAAAACAACGACACTGATTTTCCTTCGGAAAGAATATATATACAAATCAAATTCCATTACTGAACTTCCTGAAGAAATAAATTGAAAGACAGGAGCCAGGAAATAATAATAATAATAATAATAAAAACCTTATATCTTTTAAAACGAGCTTTTTCCATCTGCTGTTACTGTTTATCAGTCGATGCGTTTATACGTGTACGTGTGTATATGTATATACATATTTTTTTTTTTAACCTTTTATTAGACTTTCGCGGTGGCTTACCCATCGAATATATTTACTAGACGGGATAACGTATGCTTATTTACTCTATGGAGAAGTTTTATATATAAATATTTTGAAGTATATGTAAAAATTGATATATTGGTAAAAGTAGGAGAAAATATATGACGAGGGGGCACTATTGTAAAATGAGAATTCGAGTATTATTTAGAGAAAATAAGAAGGATATATTCGTAGGAAGAGAAATATGTAAGAAACCAACTCGCTGGTATGAACATTTCAAAACATGATCGGCATCGGCTATCCGTGTCGACATCGGATGGATGAAAGTAAAATGGAGAAAGAAGGCATTTTAAATAAAGAATGTGACGTAGTATGTACATTCTATATGGAAGTATACGTGGATCTGTATATAAATTTATCTATCTATCTATATTATATATATATGTGTGTGTGTGTGTGTGTGTGTACGTATGCGTACAGATTAATTTTTGTAAAATATTGTGCCAAAAGTATTACTGTTGCAAAAGTAAATCGTAAGCAAGTGCACGCAAGTCGAACAGGTTCGTCTTAACTAATCGTTTATTAAGCACAAGTAATCTTAGATGATTTATCATACCTCCAACGAGCACAATAACTTTTGCAATATATTCTGTTCCTAATGTTTGATTTGTTACGATACCACGGAGCTTCAGTTACAAACCTGAGCATCTTATCGTGTAGAGTTTGTATTAGTTTTGAAATTGTAGGTTTAGCACATCACCATAGTTGATCCCAAATACATAACCCTTGTCTGCGCAGATAGCTGCTATAACTTTTTTTTTTGTTTGTGAATAGTATATTTATCGATTTACTTTGATTTATTCGTATGTTCCGTTTCTTAAACCACTTATATGCCTTATTACGAGCCGTTTGTAGGTTATCACTTCTTATCTTTGGTTGTGTATGTGGTGGCAATAATGCAAAATAGTGAATATTAAATAAGACGTGGGCGTCAGCACTGAAATCCGGGGTGTGAGGACTGGATTTATTTCTAGTTCATATCGAATCTAATAAATGTCGATTGTGGAGATAAATTCGCCTTTTCATTTCGACTCTTTCCTCACGACCTGTTACGGTGAAGTTGTACCTGTATGTTTAACATTAGAATATGTTACGCAGCCATAGACTGACTAACAAATTTAAAGTTAAAGTTATGATGTGCATTTCTTACGATCATTATATATAACCGACGATTAATAAGAAGACGTTTATAGCAAACGACCGATAAACAATACTGAATCACTAATTACATTAAATCACAGATTAAGACTAATTCGGGAGCTAAGCGAGCGAACTTTCAAACGAGCTTTGCTTTTTATTGGTTCTAAACTGCGACGTAGCGCTCGTGTCACGCAGTGTCGAGGGTATTTATAAATTAGTTTTGACATCTCTATAACTATATACTTATTTCGATCTATTTGCTGTAAACAATTTTTTGGTGAAACGAATTTATTCATATGTATGTCTTCTTCTTTGCTCGTGTTATATCATTGATTTGATGTAGAACTCCATTAATATTTTCCATCTTCCTCTAAGTTGAGTTTTCCGAAGCCGCTATTTTCTCGCGGTTCTAACTATGTCATCGGTCCATCTTCTGTTTGGACGTCCTTTATTTCTTCTCCCATTGTATGGTCTCCATATTCTTTTGTCCACCTTCCATCAGGTTGTCTTCCAATATGTCCGGCCTATGACCACTTGTTCATTGCTGTCCTTTTACCGATATCTTCGAACATCGTTTGTCTTCTAATAGTTTCAGATTTTACTTTATCTTGAAGTCTAATACTTAACAATGCGCATTCCATTCTTCTTTCTGTTTTGCTCGTGCTTTCCATTACTTCTTTTGTGAGTGGCCATGTTTCTGTAGCGTATGTCATTACTGGTGTATTACACATTGATTAAATAATTTTGCACTATTTTCTTTATTAATTCCGTTTTTGAGCATGTGTTTTATTTTATGATAAGCAATCCATCCATTTTTTATTTTTCTAGCTATGTCGGGGCTTAGTATATATATATATATATATATATATATATATATATATATATATATATATATATATATATATATATATATAATACTTAACAATTATTTTACCAATATACAATAACGGTTGGAAAGACAAAAGCTAAATCTACAAATCTTTTCTATCTTACGCGAATAGGAGAATGTGTTAATAATAATAATGTACGTCTATACTTTTTTTCAAGCATGAAAGTTTGAAGTTGTAAATAATAATGTACATTAATTTTATTGCATTTTATGATAATAATCGGTTTTATTATTGTGTTTTTCAGGCAAAACTGAGCGACCGTAAAGGATCTTGTACACCGCAATCGTTAGATTTTAGCGTAGACGAAAGTACGGTACTGTGCGAGCAAATATATCCTTTCGCTTTAGTTCTCAGGTTACGAGTTTTACAGGTAATATAAATATAGGATAAATTTACAACAGACATATTAGAAGTTTTCGGTATTGACACGATCGAATTGATTAAATACATTTTTTATTTTTCATATTTGTACTATTAATCTTATTTGATGAATAGAAAATTCTATAAATTCTACCTCTAATATAAAGGACATTAATAGTCGGTTAGCCACGCGTATTTTTGCTACCTATATAGTCGCGCGGTCAGGACCATCTTAATTATAATCTATAAACTCATTCGTGTTCAAAATTTTGACGAACAAAATGTGTAGTGTAGTTCTTTAAGTATTTCCTTAGCATATTAAAAAAAAAATCACATAACCGCCAATTATCTTAAAATAGAAATATATACCCAGTTTCAGCATGGATTTAATTCAAAAATACACTTATAATGGATAATTTTTTTTTTCCTGTATATTAAAAATAATACTATTCATTTATTAATAAGTATAAATATATTGATTTAATTTCACTATATATACGTAACATATTATAATAGAAACAAAACATATTTTTACTACTTCGTTTATAGATCCATACACACGGCAAATATTTCTTTTATACGTTGTTTACAAACAAATCTTTCATATTTTACACATGATTTTCTTGTTGACTTATTATCTACGTCATACAGCGTCCGACATAATTAGCCGATTTAACCGGAATGTAGAGGGTATACTTTCTTTAATCCTCGAAAGTGCTAGAGTTCAATTCATTTCACACTGATGGAATTGTTGTTCGAAATTCAAGTTGCGGTTTAATAAGATGCCAAGCAAAAATTCTTCAATGAAATTATTCCTATTTACTTTTTCTGAAAGGTTATTTACTTTGAATATACAAAGATTGTGATTTTTTTTATGAACCGCCGTGAGTTCATTCTGGGCAACATTTAATTTATTCAATTTTCTAATGAGCTTTTTTCCGTATACTAATTTTCTTGGTTTGCGTAAAAGTAATTGCAACCGCTCTCAATTTAAAAATGTAGACTGTAATTGTTTTTGAAACGTTACCTACTAAAAAGATTGACACGTTTCACACCAAATTTTCTAATATATTTTGTACTACACGCGAAATAAAACAAAATTCTTGTTATATACTATTGTATTAATTTCCATTTTATTAATGCAAATGCATCGTTTTAATATTTTTATTTTATATATATATATATGTATGTATGTATATAGTATCTACGTAAATATATTTTTTTTTAAAGTTGAGACATAATTTGAAATAAGGCGAAAATATTATTTATTATTTTATACATTTTATTTATTAACGATACAGTATGAAATTAAACAGTCGCTAGAGTCACTTTTCCTCGTCCATTTGTGCGGTACGATATTGTCCCGGTGCTAATTTGCGCCTTTATCTGTCGTAACTTGTTGCTGCTTCAGTTCGACCAATACTCTTGTTTAGCATGCTGTAATGAGCATCTTATCTGTTTAATGATAACTTTTAGATGAAACTGAATCATAATTATATACAAAATAAGGAGCAAACGAAATTTCTTGGACTAATATTCGATAAAAAACTTAGCTGGAAACCCCACATAGAAAATATAAGATCAGGGTGCACGAAAGTACTTAAACTATCACAGATGTTGCATCACAAATCCTGGGGCTCAGACAGGCGAATACTATTGCGGTTGTACGTACGTTCGATCAATAATAGACTACGGTGCTATAATATACGGAGGAGCATCGTGCGAAGTCATCAAAAAATTAAATATTAAAAAACCAAGCTTTACGCATATCTGCACAAGTCCGGTTATAAGCCCAAACATCGAAATTAACATGCCATCGTTAAAGGATCGTCGAATTATAGCACTCGAGTATTACTTCGAACTCAGCACTAACAGAGCGCATTATAATTACTATAAAACGTTTTGCTCAAACCTGGAAAACAACCGAAAATAGAGAAGCATTTGGTCCACGGTGAAAGAATTACATTCTTCAGTTCTCAACGTAATACCATTAACATTTGAACTTCATAATGCAGTGAGGCTTCCATGGCAAAAAGGCGAAAATATATAACTTTATTTAATTAATTCCATTCAGCGTGAGCGGAAATATAGGCTGACCCAGAGAAGACGGACCGTTTTTGTTGTTTTTCGAATAACTCAAAAATTACTCGATCCAGATTTTTGAATATGAAGTTTTATTTACTATTGTTCAGATGACCGCCATTTGTAACAATAGATTCTGTCTTTTTACAAAATTGTCGAATACTTTTTCAAGCATAGGTCGCTGAATTTTTGAAATTTCTTTAGAAATACCAGTTTTCGTGCCTTCCAGATCTCGTGGACGTATTTCGTAAACGCGGCTCTTAAGGTATTTCCACAAAATAAAATCGTGTAACTTCGAAATTCTGAAAATAGCGTTCCACGCAAAATGCGCGCTCCTCCTTCTCGTTATAGAATACCGTGATAACTGAAACTAGACAAAAACGTATCTCTCGTATGTACGCTAAACTTGTAACACGCTATTTGCGCTGTAGCGGTGTTACCAACTGCGCTATTTAAAGAAGATAACCGCCCGTCTTCTCTGGGTCACCCTATTATTATTATTTAACATATTTTTTAAAGTGTATAATCTTATCTGCTTTAATGTTTAATGGCTCTATATGACGATTTGAGGATACTATATGCGTTGATTTATTTTTATTTTAATTCGTCATTTCTTGCTCCGTGACATCATTTTAGCCACCGCTCTTTACAAATTCTTTACAAATTATGATTTGCTTGGGTTTTGGCCTGCGTCTGAACTCAAGAGTGCGGTGTCATCAGCAAAACTCGCTATTAAGGCTGTATCATCGACATGTACATCAGCTGTAAAAATAAGATACAATAATGGCCCAAACACTTCCCTGTGGAACTTCTGCTTTTATCGAATATACGTTGGACAATTCGTCGACGTATTTGATTTGGTAATACCTTTCATCTAGATATGACGAAAAAAAACCTTAATAATGGTTTTGGAAATATCTTTTTAATATTGTGCAACAAGCCGTCATGCCAAACACTTTATCAAAAGCCTGACTTATATCTAAGAATATATCATCGCAAAACCTTTACGCTTTTAAATCTGATTCAATTTTATATAAAACCCCATATACCTGTTGAACTGTAGAGTATTTATCCCTAAATGTATATTGATGAAACGGTATTCCTTTTAGCAACAGGATTTCGAATAATAATTTAGATATCCCTGGGTAATAGCGAAATTGGTCTGCGTGAGGTAACATTTTTTGGTTCCTTATTAGGCTTCGGTGTGACTGTAAATTAATCGCAACATAGCGTTGAATATATACGTTAGTAATAACAGCACTTTACGTGGTAATTTCTTTAACACCTTAGCGCTTATTAAATCATAACCAGGAGCTTTTTTAGGGTGGTTCATGAATTTAATTGCATTCATAATTTCCCCCTGGTGATGCCGGCTTAACAGAAGGATAAACATTAAAATTATTTTCATTTGATGGTGAAAAATCCTCACCAGGATTTGGAGTAAAGATGTTGCAAAATGTTTTGCAAATTCTTATGCCTTTTCTCCATCACTATGAGCTCAGCTACCATCACATTTCTTTATGAACCGGATTTTTCGGCTTCTTTAGGTTGCTCGTTGCTTTATATAGTGAATAATCATTAACTGTAGGAGATAAGGAAGAGGGATATTGATTAAAAGTATCATTCTTTAGTTTTTGTAATAAATTATTTAACTTTTGTCATTTGTTTATTCAGCTTCTTTTTATCTCCTGGGTGTCTGTTTGTTTGCCACTTCATTCAAAATTTGTATCAGGTAGACATAAACTATAAATTCACGTTCTCTGAATTGTATATCGACAAACGTTAGCAGTTTTAAAGCGAAGAAAATTCTTCCTCAGGCTCTCCGATGAACAGAGTATTTCTTATATCCGTAATTCGAAGGTCGGATACTCCTTTTGTTTCTGCCATTTCATGAACTGTACATAGTAACTTGGACGATTTAATCTCTGTTAAAATTAAATATTTACATATGAAAAAAAAATATTTTTTAATTTGTTAGGTCACTACTAATTATATAGGTTAAGTGTGTGTGTGTACAATATATATAATTATTTTTTCTCTGTTTTCGGATGTATTCTTTTTTTTTTTTTTTAAATTAACATTTTTAAACGTTAGCGTAGTCGTTAAATTTTATTATTCGTTAAATTAACGTGCCATATATATGGCAAATAATGACTAGAGGCACAGAAATAACTAAATTAAGTGATATAGTCCAGTATCTTGCGGAACAGCATGTGTCTGGACAACGTAGAAATTTTGTATCAAGGAGTAAGTTCAAAGAAGATGAAAAACCGTAGTATGATTTCGGTAGGCTGTATTCAGGACACTGTGTTTTTGTATATTTGGGGACAGATAGCGTAGGCTGTACATAACGGATCTTCTGATCTATTACAAG
>CM065052.1:200331659-200509159 GCA_032883995.1 Coronaproctus castanopsis
TTTCCAACGTCAGCTAGTATCCGATGGTCGTGTTACTACATTTACGTGACATCCCGTAAATAACAACCCTTCACTTCTTCGCGATATATTCTCTGAACTAAAACGGTCTTTTATAATTTATATATATATATATATATATATATATATCTTAATGATGGGGTATTGTTTTTTGTAATACGTATAATTTTCACAAGCCGTCGTGTTCAGACCTAAAATCACTGATGTTAATAATTAATAACGAAGCTTTTCGACAGTCAAGCAAGTCAAAATAAATATATAATAACAATAAGAATAGTAACATACATGGAAGGTATGCGCTTAACTAATAACTAGGATTTAGGCTATCTAGTTCAACACTGAGATACTTGTCAACAGGTACTATAGATTGTAGCCTACAGCTATACACGCTAAATATTAAAAATCAATTGTATTTGTAGTAAACTAATTCATCGTCAAATGCTCAAGAAAATTATTTTTATTTGTTAATTTTATTATTCCTAATTTTTCGAATATTATTTTATCTTTTATTTTTATTTTTTATATATTATGTAAAATAAAAACAGATGAGGCTCAAATGGATCGGTCACATATTACGGCAGGATCAAAATAAGCTAAAAGAAGTAATTGAAAGGTCGATAATAAAAATAACCCTGGTGGATACCGTGCTGAAAATGCCAAAACATCGACAATGGCAGAGATGAAAAGAAAAGCCAGCTGACCGACTTACATGGAGCTGTTGTTGCATGGAATGAGCCAGCTTGGGGGGGCTGATACACCGATGATGATGATGTAAAATAATGTATTGCATTTTTAAATTCTTTAGAATATTTAAGAAAATTATATAAATAACAAAATTAAGAATTAAAAATAATTTATTAAAAACATTGAATTAGTTTTAAGGACTTAACCACGAATGTACACTTAAAAAAAAGACGAAGAAAGAAGCTTTATTTCATAATGAGATATGTACAACAAGAAAATAAATAAAATATGGTAAAAAAAATATATATACACGAGGTACATATACACACACACACATGCGCACATACCATACTTATGAAATTAATTAATATATTTCGACGTATTCTACACAAATAGTAAAACATTTTCGAGAATTATGTTTAATTCGGAGTGCATATCAGTAATTTTTTATAAATTTGTGACGATTTAGTATAGTTCCGCGACAGTGATTTTGAATCGGTCGTAATTTTTTAAATGTACCGTTTGAAACTGATAGCCAAACCCGGGACACGTGTAGGTTATAGTGTGGGCCGAATAATATGTGTATATAATAATTTCTTATTAACGACAGATAAATATACACGATCGTCGATTTAAGATTAAGTATACGGATTGCTTTATTATCAATTATGTAAATTAAAGGATAATCCAGCATGACACCTAAATATCGAACTGTTTGATATTTAGCGTGAATAGTACATGTTGACAAACATCTCGATCTTCTCGAATTAGATGCGCTAATTATTTGAGTTACGTATATATTTTTTATTGTCATTACATTTTTATTTATTTTTAATTTTATATGAAAACGACGTAACTGTCGGAATATTGTTTCTTTTTTTATACAAAAAAAACAGACCTCTACTGCAGATAAATGGCCAAGAGGAAGATTAATAACATTTATCATGAATAGTATATACGATTGCTTGAATATAAGTAAATATCAAGAACTTTGAATTCCGGCTACCAACAGGACACTGGTTGTAGCGACAATGCTTACTTTTAATGTATATATATATATATATATATATATATATATATATATATATATATATATATATATATATATATACTGTTTATACGGACAGGCACTTTAGAGCAATTCGGATCTTCCTTTTCTTCCATTAGGAAAAAGCCCGGAAATCCATAAAGTCACATATTTTCCATTCAATTTGAGAACGTTATCAAAATACGCACCGGCGAGTTTTACATTAAAAAATTGTCTCTTCCTCGTCACAATAATATGTCGAACTTTCAATAATGTTCGTCTTATCGTCTATTTTACGTCCCAACCATTGTCCTAAATCAAAAAAAAACTTGCACAGTATTTCGGATTTGAACCTGCGTCGGATGTGTAGTACCCATCGAACTAGCGGCTTACTTAATACTCTCTAAATCTCTAGAACACAGATTTGGTTAACGCTTTAGAGAGTTCCGTGTTGAAGAACATCAACTAGTGTCGACAGATTTAAACTGAAGTTCCCGTTAAATTATTCTCATCGGACTTAGACTTAAATTTTTGAACGAGATTATATTTCCTTTCCAAAAAAATTAATGTAATCTCCAAATCTTAACCGGATCGCGATGATCATAATAGTATCGATAACAGACATCAGTTAAAACGAGGTCTATAGGAAACGAACAAAAACCAGCAATTCCGCAAAATTCGGACAACCCGGTCGAAAGTTCGAGGTTATTCTTTTCAACATTCATACACGTTACACACGCAAAACGCGCGCCGCCTGTTTAATAATAGGATAGGAGCGCACATTGATCGACAAAATATCGCGATAACTACCCGTAAAAAAAATTATTAGAGTCGTAGTAAAATGTAGTAACTAATTCCGCAATATACATCTCGAGGTCATACTTAGTTCAACAGGAATCGCTGCAAATGTGTCGTTCGTGTGTGTGTGTTGAAAACTAATAAATTTTACAACTGCTTTTACTATTCAAAATTGTATCGGAAACAAAAGGAAAAACTAATAAAAAAACACAACCGTCTAAGCCTGTTTTCCTGTCTAATATCCTCTGAATGGCGCTCGATAATTATCTGTTTACGACTTTCACATCTAAAATTAATACAGGCTATATATGATAAACTTTATCATCCATCGCCGGGAAAGACAGAATTAACGTCGCAAGGAGCAGATATGAATGTATACAAGAAAATACGTAAGAAAAGGATAAATATATCGGCGCGTAGAATCCTCGACAAATAAGGATGCGTTAATTGATTAACCAGTCCGTTTTATAATCTAGTTATTTCGACGGAAATTATCATGTAGTTGACGATGAAGGAAATTCCAGAACTGTACGGCGTAAAAAAAAACCCTACAATTAAAATTATAAAAGAAACTCTTATATAAACAAATCGTTCAAACCAGTTAAATGTCGACATATTTTATTCACCAACAAACTGTCGGTACGATACATTAAACGAAAAGAAACTCACGACGTAGAATTTACACGCACTTAAGAGAATGAGTAAAGGGAATAGTAACGTGGTCGAGGAAAAAAAAAGTCGATATATCATCTCTCTCAGGTCGGGATAAAGGGAATTCGATCTAGAAGATTCCCAATGCGATGAAGATAGGATACATGTCGTAAGCAATCCGTTTTCGAGTAACAGAGGGGAAAAATGGAGCAACATGATATCAGAACGTTCTTACGAGGGACAAACGATTATACATATTAAAATCGTCGTATTGTACGTTTATTTTATGGGCTAGCATTCAAGACACTAATTATATGCAAATTCGCGCGTATACGATGTTATACGACGTGGGGTGCCACTGTCGTCTCCGTGATAATTAAGAACTACGCCGTTCAACTTTTTATGAACCTTCGGTCGAGTAGCACTCTAAAATCATCTTTTAATGACGCGGAACATAAACAGTAATAAGCACTGGAAATTGATCAATATTGTTATTAAATTCAAAAAGACAAAATGTTTCACCACACATCAAACGTATCAGAGTTTACCGGAAAAATTATTCTCCTCCGGATTCCAGGACATAACGGCGTGGGATCAAACGACAGTGCAGATGCAGCCGCAAAAGAAGCGTGTCTAATATCACCTATTCCCGCTATACCAATTCCAACGAAGGACTTCCTTCACACCATACGATCTAAATTATCCGATAGAGCAAACGAAGGATTTTCAAACCTGCAGCAATATAACGTCAACTGGATAAAGTCAACTACATGTCAAAACTCAAACAGGAGAAACGAAGTAGTCCTGTGCCGTGTACGCTCAGGCCACACACTGCTTACTCACAAGCACTTATTTACTAATAGTGACCAACCGAAATGTACCGCATGCAATATTCCTTTAACTATTCCTCACTTGCTTACTACCTGTCCGTTATATTCCTCCGAACGTACAATCGCAAACCTTCCAAACTCTCTCCCAAATATTTTACAGCATTCTCCTACATCTAGACTCCTTGCCTTCCTTCATTTATCCAGAATCTACCCGTTAATATAAATTCCTCCCGTGCCTCTGGCCTTAGTAGCAGTACACGGCACGGTTATCAACGAAAAAAGAAGAAGAAGAAGTGTTCTTATCTGCCGTAATGTAAAAGGTAACTTCGCTATAGTGGTAAGTAGAATATGTATACGCAGAAATTCTTCGAGAGATTTTTTTTTTCACCGAACGAAGTGTTCACTATAATTTCGAATCTCTCTTGGACGAGATAGTTTAATTTCTTTTTAAATTTTATATTTACGATAAAAACTTTATTTAATTGACAGATTTATAGGATATGTTTAGAATCGTCGAAACCTAATATATTCCACCGTGATAGAATATTTTCACGTATAAAGCGCAAAACAACCTTTTGTAAGATAACACATTCAGGTCAGTAACACCGGATGTTAGCTCTGAAAATTGAATACGATATAGTAGCTTTCTAACAAATTGACAATAAAAAATTAAGGTACGTACACCACAGTATTTGTCGGTACACTTACAAATATTGTTTTTTTGTTTGTTTTTTTTAACATATCAAGCAACAATCAATCAAACCCGTTGTTGGCATTACTGCGTATTTTATTTTCTGTTCCTTATTCGACAGAAAAACAAGGGCATAACTCTAAAGACAGTTAGCAAATTTAACTAATAAATAAAATTCATTCAATATCCAAAAGCGATAACAATATTTTTATTAACGGATCGATCAATAATTTAAAAAAAAAAATAAAGTGTAAGATAGCACATTAATATTGACTAAACAATAAAATCATAATTAATAATATAAAATATTTAATACACCACTTAAAATGATTAGTAATGAAACGAACAAAAGATAAAGAGAAAAGATATGGCAACAGTATAAAATTAACGACTTGAAAGATTCAACGACCTCATTAATGAAAGAGCACAGGTCAAGTCAAGTAATAGTGTTTTCCCTCTCATGCTTAACAGAATGCTCGTACAAAAGACACGCGTAAACACGCACACATAATACATAATCGTCGACGTTATCGTATTGTTCATTGCTGAACATCGTGACTAGCCCATTGTACGTTATAAAAATGGGCTAAAATTTAAGGTGCTAATTATAAGCAACGCAAATGCCTTTTTCGCGATAATTAAGTGTAATACGATGATGAAAAACTCTGTGACTCGAGTTGGGATCGAACCTTCGTCCGTAAGGTTTGCAGACGAGATATATATATATATATACGCATTTTTCAAAACATCATGCATGCAAACGAAACAGCTGCTTCAATCAATCTTTTCTACCTGTAATCGTTCGGTTGAAATAGTAAAATTCAATTTCAACAATTTCTTTAACCGAGACAATTATTAAAAATTAATATTACCTTTACAGATAAACAAAACAATAAAATGAATAGTTAAAATCTAGGGAATCTAGCTGGAAGTGATCGTGTTCCTCTGATTTGTACACGTACCATTGCAAATTACTTAAACATCACCAGATAATCACTGGAAATACCGAAAAACTGATTGGAATAAATACCACAGTTTGCGTACATTTATATATAATTCCAACTCTTTGTACTATCTGATGACTGTTGGTTGCTATTTGATAAAAAAAATGAGTCCCAGCCACTTGATATATCGCTGTACAGTTGCCAATGTTCCGAAGCAACTTCGTAATCACGCTTGCTTCCTCTACAGTCCAACTTTCTTTGTCAAGAAAACATCAAACGCAATAAGGTATATTTTTCTACGTGTCCAAGATACCTCACATTTTGTTCATTTGTATAATAGGCATCGTTCAACACCAATTACATCCGGAATCCACGATTGTCTTCTGAGCTTATGCGTCCGGTGATACCTTCAAGATTACAAGATGGTTACAAATTTGAAAATCAACCAAAGATTTATCATAATCGCTCCCATGAGAGAGTGAGGAGATGAGTATTTATTTGATTTGTGCTGAACCTAACTTAACGTTCACCGAATTCGAAATACGCTACTTAAAATCAAAAACTAAGTTCCATTTCAAAACTCGAATTAATAAATATAAACATAAATATTCCAAAATAGTTAAGTTATAAAACTTAACACGACTGAAATTCAGAACTATAAAATGATCATCGTCGGCTATGATATTTATATAATATGTAAATATTGAATATTACGTGTTACTAATTTTAATTTAACAAGCAAACATTTCGACAGGCGGATATATTTATATGAGCCACAGGCAAGTATTGTATATATCAAGCTGGCGATGTTCGTAGAAATAAGGGAAACCTACACGTATGATTTGAATTAGTACATAAATAATATTTCATCAATATATTAAAGTGTATGTATTCAACGCGTACATAATATTAAATATCGGTATACAGGCGTACCAGGTTGCGTAGAATAGATTTTTTTTTACGCGATTAATAAAGAATTTCGATAAATGATGCCAGAGCACTTTTTAGTAATATTATCCGGCATTATTCGTCCTGTAATGTAAAAATGACAGACTTACGATGATATTGACGTGATCCGCATTTTTAGATTATTAAATTTGTATTTAGATGTCATTTCGCGTTGGTATCTATCGGATAATTCACAACTTTCTAACGAGAGGATTCGACCGATAGATTAATCATAATTCAGTGTAAACGAGTTTCTTGTTGTAAGACTAGACAGTTTTATTATACAAATACCGTATTATGAAATCGAGTTGCAGAAATATAAAAAATCTTTATTGAAAAAAAAAAAAAAACTTGAATAAGATTTTCGGTTAACACGAAAATAAGTAAAATAATAGGAAAAAAAAATACAGTAGCAACAGACATGAAATTAAATTATTATTATTACCATTATTATATATGTCTTGTATAGTTACTAGAATGCTCGATTCAATCTCAGCTCCAGATATAAAAATTTTTCATCATTAATTTTTAATCAGTAAATATAGAAAGATTTTTTTTTTCTCGAGCCAGTAATATGCGAACAAAACATTTAAAAATATTAACTATTAAATTGTATCCTTCAATCCCATGTTAAATACGCAATGTTCGATAAAAGTATTTTCTTCTTTTCCTCCATCTATAGATTTGTGGATAACCTTTATGACTCACGATCCTAGTGAGTTCGACTAAAATTGTTTTCTGTCCATCCTTTAAGATTTGCATAACTTGTAGCATCTTCATTTATTGGATCTATATATTTATTCATCGGCCTTCTTCTGTATCGTTTTCCGTTCACTTTCCTTTCAATTATACACCAAACTCTTGGATACAGGTGGTTTATCAATTTAATTCTACTTTTTAGCTTCCGAAATAAGTAGATTCGTTTATGTTTTTAAAAATTTCTTCGTTTTTGTCGCGTTTTCTGTCCAACTAATTTTCCGCCAGCACAAAGTTTCGAACTATTTTTTCGTATACATTTGACGGTTAATCTCCCAAGTTTCCGATCCATACATCATTATACTCCGTACGTATGATTTAACAAAGTGTTTCCTAGTTCTTACTTTTACATTTATCGACGTTAGTAAAGATCTCTTTTTATCGAAAGCCATTTTTGCTAAACTAATTCTAGTCAATATCTATCACTTAAATCATGAGCGATTACGCTACCCAGGTATCTATACAAATTTACTTGTTTTAATCGTTTTCAATTATTTTTTTTACATCTATTATATCTCGCTTTTTAGCACATTTCGTAATTACCGTTTTTTCTACATTTATCGACATATTATACTTTTTCGCTGTAATCGCTAGCTGTTTTACCGATTCTTCAAGTTCATTTCATTATTTCCACCGATTGCTATGTCATCTGCAAAACGGAACATCAACGTCTACTTGGATGCTTCTCTTTAAAAACCTTCAATTATTTTTTTCTGCGTATATATATTAAAAAGTCCTGGTGATATATAACATCATTGTCTTCAAATGTTTATATATATATATATATATATATATATATATATATATATATATATATAAATAAATAATACGTATTACGTTAAAAACTAAACAACGATTAAAAAATAATATCTAGAAATACTTTGAACGTAATCCGGATATTAAAGGGACCAAATTGCTAAAGCTTTCTATTGCCAAGTATACTTAACCGAATATGGAAGGACCTGATTTCACGAGTTTAGCATTTTCTGATTGTAATATTTTGCCACGTATTTTCTCAACTTTATTGTCGAGTAAACTTTGACAAGCCCTTGTGCCGCACGGTGGTATATTATCCCTCGGTGACTCGGAATCAGAACGAAAGTGACGCCTGATGTTACGTTCGCTTAATTCAAGAATACCGCGCTAGATATTCTCGCTTCAATGTAACGGCAAAGCTGAGTATCAAGTTCCATATTATCGTATAGACATCCAACTTGATTAGTATCGGTAATCATGTATTGCGTTTTCTTCAAATTTACTTTGAGGCCAAAATTTTCTTATTCTAGCTCTGTTTTGGAGTACATTCTTCGAATTTTCGATTAAAACAACAACGTCTGCATACAGAAGTGTCTAGGGTATAGACGATATTGTGCCTAAAATCGCATTAAACGTCAATGTTAAGAGCGCCGAACCTTGATGTACACCTATTTGGACGAAATAGTCTCTACTATCGCCTAGAGCAGCTATTCTCAACCGATGGTCCGACGGACCACTAGTGGTCCGCGGAGAAATTTTACTGGTCCACGGACAATTTTTTCTATCCGCGAAAAAATTTACTTATCAAAAAACAAATAATAACTAAATTTTAATTTATAAAATTACGGAATACAAATATCTTAATTTAAATTTTATGTAATTTATGATTAGTACGCCACTGAAAAAAATTGCCGATAGGCTTACAAATGCGCGTAGACACGACAGACACTTAAGTTATTAATATATAGATTTGATGTGTGTTCTGATACAGTTTTATCATTGTACAGTCTCGGTGTTTTTGAGTTATTATTAAACGAAAAATTATAATAACAATTATACATATGTTTAACTGGATTGGACGAATATAAAAGCAAGTTTATTGATTATTTATCTTTCCGGCGCGCGCGTTGATGTAAAAAGTACAACAACATCGAGTTTTAGTTATTATTAAAAATACAAAAACTATGTTAGAATAAAATCAAATCGATTCCTTTATCTAATGATACTATAAGAAGAAGAATTGAAAAATTATCAGAGAATGTGGAATACCAATTAATACAAAAGATAAAGGAATCAACACTTTTTGCAATACAAATCGACGAATCATGCGATATTTCTAAAATGGCCGTATTAATTTGCTATGTTAGATATCTAGATTTTAATTTGGAGGAAATAAAAGAAGATTTCTTGTGTTGTATAGAATTGGTTTCATATACAACAAGTGACGAGATTTTTAAAGCACTTAATTCTTATGTTATTAAACATTCTTTAGAATGGAAAAATTGTGTTTACTAAAAGAATTCAGCAAGCAGTTAATTCTGATTCATTAATTACCCACTGTATAATCCACAGACAACATTTAGCGGCGAAAAGTTTATCCACAGAATTATATGAAGTTTTGGCGGAATCTATAGAAATTATTAATTTTATCAAAAACAGCGATTTAAACAGTAGGTTTTATTCGCAATGTTTTGCCAGGAGGTTGGTGCGGAACATGAACATTTATTATTGCATACAGAAGTTCGATGGCTCTCGCGAGGTAAGATTTTAACCAGGCTTTTTGAATTAAAGATGGAAGTAGAAATATTTTTAAGAGAAAAAAATAATCCTTTAAGTAAGCATTTGCCTGATGTAGAATGGGTTGCAAAATTAGCATATTTAAGTGATATATTTTCATACATCAACGACTTAAATTTGAGTTTACAAGGAACTTCTATAAATGCGTTTCATTTATTTAATGAAATAGATGGATTTAAGAAAAAAATTAATTTTTGGGTGGATAAAGTAAATAACAATAATATTGATATATTTAATAATTGTTTTGATTTTGTAAATTTGCAACAAGATTTAAATTTATCAAAATTAAATATAATCACTGGGCATCACTTACAATCTTTAAAAAATAATTTCGAAAAATATTTCCCATCTGAAAAAACCACATGTGAAAGAAATGTGTGGAGAACAAACCCCTTCATACCATATGACTGTAATAACTTAAATTTAAGTAACAAAGAATATGAGTCCCACCTTGAGATTAGTACAGATCTTATGTTAAAAGCTAGTTTTTCAACGATGTCGATAAATAAATTTTGGATCAAATTGAAAAATGAATATCCATCTCTATACGAGAAATCAATGAAAATGTTACTCCCCTTCGCAACTACATATTTATGTGAAGCGGGATTTTCATCTATGATGGCAATAAAAAATAAATTTAGAAATCGTCTTTCGGTTCTTTCACCCCTCCGACTTAGCTTGACAAATTTAGAACTCACACGATTGAAAACTTGATTGAACAAGAGCAGCCGCAATGTTCGCATTAACAATACATGGCAATACAAAAATTATACATGTTTAAATATTAGTGATAATCGTAAGATTATTTTGTTGTGTTCGTGTGCAATGGTTCTGTGATTTTTTTTATAATTTTCTGTAATTTTTGTTAAAAATTTTATATGCTTAATTTTTATATGTATATATAATGATACTACATTTAAATATTATTGTAAATAAATGAAATAAAAATGTTACAGTTAACTTATGTAGTAGTAGTTCTTTAATACCTAGTAAAATTTTGTTGTTAAAAAAATTTCAGTGGTCCACGAATTTTTTTTATAAATTTTACTGGTCCGCGGGCCAAAAAAGGTTGAGAAACGCTGGCCTAGAGGATATTGACACCCGCATTAAGTATCATAAAACGTTCATTGTTGTAAAGATATTACTTTATTTTATATTTTTCCTATTTATCCATTATTACTATTTGCAAGCGTGTCTCGGGTAAATAATTCGTACAAATAGAAATTTCTTCTGGACCATCCAATAAATTCGTACAACGTACTTTACTAAAGGGTAATAAAACATAATAGATATTTTACATTAATAATTTTAAACGCAACAAAATGCACAACGAAAACCAGCGGATATTTATATTAAATATAATATAATTTCTCGATTATTTATATAACTGAAATACTCGCTTAAAAAAAAAAAAAAAAAAAAAAAAAATAAGAGACGAAATATATATGATACAATATACGTATATACACATTACATATAGGTACATATATAATTTTATATTTACACACACACAGGGATATACATATCATTTAAAATTTTTATCTTTCCGCATATTATAAGAAATAAATAAATTTATTTACATAATTGCATTATATTAAACACGAGATAATAACAGTTGCGAGGTACCAGCACAAGCTACACCGCAATAGCAAACGTATATATTATATTAAGGTAGGTATCGTATGTAAATGTGAACATGCGCGGTAAAAAAATCAATCTTTCAGTCCACACTGACTTTTTTCAATATAGCTGTTCCATTTCCCATATTCTTAATACCATCCCTTAACGATACGTTTCAAATACATTAATGCGCCGAACATCGATCTTATTTATAGTCTGAATATTCAGTACGTGTGTAGAAAAACAGAGCACATTAATACACTGATCGATTGTTACACCATGGCTTTTCCATATTTCTTTGTTAAATACCAGCTTTGCTAATTCGTCGTTTGACTTTTTTATTCTGTGTAGCAACCATCTTTTATAAACCTCGTTCTTAAGTATACAAGTTCATCGACTCTTGTAGACTTCGTGGGCTTTGTTTTTGTTTGCCCGTTATGTACGATTTAATTCGTTTAATTCGCTTATTTTCCTGTTTTTCCAAAAAAAGGAATAAGTTTTTGTTCCCGTCAAATGATTACGACAATGTCGTCCGCCCATTGATTAATTGCTCCGCAATTTTAAGACATATTCCCTTTCTTGCAGCCGCAATTTCAAGACATATTCCCTTTCCTGCAGCCGCAATTTCAAGACATATTCCCTTTCTTGCAGCCGCATTATCTACTCATTGCAACTATTCAACAACATCGGATTTCGTATTCGTCGTACTATCTCTTTTCTATTTTATACTCGTTCGTCAGTTTAATATCGACTTAATAAACCTTACTTCATTAAACGTATACAGCGATTTGATTAAATTCATTAAATTACCCGGAAGTACTAGGTCTGTTTCCGTTTGCGCTGTATAATAGTCGAAAAAGCAGAAGTACCTATACATTTTACATTTATTTAAACTACAGCGCTTTTTGCGGACACGAAATTCGATTGCTCTGGTCACATATTTCAGTGAATATGTGAAGCTTTAAATTTTTTGTGTATTTGGATATGATTGAAATATTGTACAGAAATTTATTTTTATCATCACGGGTTTTACTCACCCGTCTGTAAATACCGCGCTATTCCTCGAGCTCTTGCTCAGATGCTTCCCAATAAAGATTATGTTTATTTTTCATTTACCTTACGCGTTATCACTGATCTACGGTTCTTTTTTTTCGATAGGGGATCTACCTGTTCAAACGCATTCTTAACGAATTCTCATATGATACTCTCCGGCTGTCTAGGTTTTCTTGTGAATGCATAACGACGATGAGTCTTCATGCTGCTTCCCACATTTATATCCTTTATGGGAGTCAATCGGATAAGTCTTTACATATTTTTAACCGTTGTTCACCATTTTTTATTAATTCGAATATAGTCTATTTAATTTCGGAGCCTATCGCTGGTAAGCGCTATATACACAGTCACCTGCGACAATATTGAAATCCAGAATGGCGTGTTATCCGTGTTACCACAGAACTGCAGCAAATTTTCTCCTCTATTAGTTGTAGGCCACAGATAAAATTTAGTAACGCGTAAATCAATTGTGTAATATAAGAATTTTCGCGTTAAATTTCCCAACAATTAAGATAATGTCATCTTTCTCATTATTGCTTTTCAAATTGCATAGAACGATTCGAAACATTCTGCACACTCTTCGCTAGTCGAAATTTAGCATATTCTGATTCGCCGGGAATTACTCTTATAATTATTATTGAATGATTTACAGGCTCGTATTTACTTTGTCATGATAGTTCTTATTTAATAAGAAATCCGATTTATAGTCCGATTTCCCGACTAGTATATTTCGATCAAGTGTATTTTACATTTCCAATTAGTTTCAGGTACAACAACTACTTATATAAGTTTCAAGTGTATTGGTAAATAATACGATTCGGTTTTTTAATCAACTAAGGATAATAGCCGAAGAACCACGTCGCAAACAAACTCTCTTCTCTTCATTTCAACCGCGTACATTTCAAGTTCCGATTCGATTGATAGTTTCCCACATTTTTATTCGGCTGTATACTTTGTAAACGATTTCTTTCCTCCTAGTACACCACGGACGGTTAAATATTTTACACCCTCGAGTTCCCGGTGCCCAAGCAACATCAACTACTTTAATTTTAGAGTAATCCACAGTTTTTTGTGAAGCATCAGAAAGACAATGGGATATCGCTTTATTCTGCATATAAAGAGCTTATTTGTTCGTCTATTGAACTCATTTTACTTAGCTTCTGTGCCGAGACCTATTTGGCTTGAAAGGGCCGTCTGTTAAAGTAGATTACCGCCAACAGCCAACATACCACCAGCATCATCGAAGCGCTCAAACCCGCTCTAGAGTGGATATCGCATATATATATATATATATATGTTCGGGAAAGTCTTCATCCAGGAGTAGATAGACAAAAGTTTATCGTGATATATATATATATATATATATATACTTATAATTTTATTTATATTGACAAAAAAATAGAAAAAGAAAAATGGAAAGAGAAAGAAATATTGAATAGAGCTAAGGATGCAACAAATTAAAACAACATCATACTTTATTTGTTCGCTTATAGCTTAAAATCATTAAACTTCGTCAGATACTAACTACCAAAAATATTTTTTTAAATAGCCGTCGGCAGGCGTGTAATTTTAGAACAAAATACAATTTCAAAAATTACGTTATGAAGCGTGAAGTTACTTCGTCTTCATTATTATTAACAAAATGAACGTAAAGCAAAAAATCAAAAATTTAAAATGAACCGTCGTTCATTAACCCTCAAAATAATACACTTTTACGAAAACATTATTAACTCACCGCCGGGAAAATTTACAAACTATCAAGATAAGTTTCATACCTGGGTTGTTAATGAATGTAATTAAAACAACTAGCAAAGGGGAAAATCAACAAACAAAGCCATCACATTCTTACTACACAAAACAACATGTATATATATATATATATATAAATAAAGCATATTATTTTACACTGACTGCTAACTACCTTTCACCGTAATATTGGCCAACTTTCACTTTATTAATCATTTCAAAGCGCTATATTAAACAATTTTAGCGGGATATGATTTTTTCGACATTTTTTCACAACTTACATAGTCACCTTTCATCGAGAGCAATGCACCAGGGTACAAAACTTTTAAAATCAAACATAAACGATATGCCACGACTATAACTTACCGAATAAGTGTGAATTAAAATTGTAATTTACAAATCGTTAATTTTAAAAGCTCTATCAAAACTTAATCTCGTTACTAAAAGTATTGATAGATTTTTCGCTAGACACAATAGAAACTTACCGATATTGCAATAATAAATAATAATAATTAGAAATAATCACAAAAAATTCCGCTAATAAAGACAATACGTAACAAAAATATGCGCTACGCAAGAATTAAAATCTAAAAAAAAAAAAAAAAAAAAAAAAAAAAATAATAATTAGAAATAATTACAAAATTAAATATATCAATTATACGCAAACGTTACTTATGTATGAGTTATACGTTATAACGCATATTTTGTTTATATTAACATCTTTTAACTCGTGGATAAAAATGTACAAAGCAACATATCCCCTAATACTCGTGCTTAACTATTACAATACACATGCACATACACAAACCTTCATGAACCGGCACTACACGCAGCAGCAGATATAATTATAAAACGTAGGTAAATAAAATGTATCGGGGGTAACTAAGCTTGATTTCCGATTCTCTCACCTACGATATATGTACTTCGTTAAATTATAATTTTTAAGATGAATTTATAATAATGATAATAATAACGATAACAATATTAATAATAATAATCAAATCAAATTTATTTCACATTATTGAAACATTTCCAATATTCATAATCACATGCATATTTTGTTGTACAGTGTAAGTAGCGTACAAGGCAATCATAATACGGCGTCAGCATAAACACACACACACACACACATGGGAGAACTGATTGTAATCGCTCTTCCTACTCAGATTCAGAATGCGTTAAGTCGATCCTCTATTACGTCAATAAAAGCTTTAATCCAAAAATTAAAAAAATTTGAAAGTAAACCTATGAAACGTACCAGTTCCTCAGAACAAGTTGGAAACAGAACAGTGGCTTCAGGGACACTCGACAAAACGAAAAAGACAACTCTCTTTAATAAGAAACCGTGCTCGAATTGTGAGAAATATAACAAAGGCGCCCGTTTTCACCCAGAAAATCTATGCTGGTTCCGCGATAAATCGCCAAATAAAATAAAATCTGTTAATAATTTAGAAATAGAATCTGAATTGAATTCGATAGTTAGCGATCAAAAAAAAAAAGAAGGCGTAGAGGAGTTTATGACCCCGGTTCTAATATTTCTTTAGTAAGCTCTCAATTTTTATAAAAAATAATATCCCCGTTTCTAAAACCGATGATAGTAAATTTGGAATGGTCAGTGGTATCAGTAATGTGTGTGGAATTGTTAAACTGTATTTTCGATTTGTAAGATACACGCTTGGATTTAATAATGTATTTTATTGCAACTTTACAGAAGGAATCGAAAATACATGATATTACAAGCGCGAATCGACGAACGAAAACGAAATAATCATTCCTCTCAGAGAGAGAAACTAAAAGCAACGATATATATATATATATTTTATGTATATATATATATATATATATATATATATATATATATATATATATATATATATAAATTAAGAAATGATACTTAAAAAAAGTATGCATTGGTAATCGGTGGCTATATTACGATAAGTTCAATTCTACTCTATAATAATTATTACGGGAGTATTTTCTTATTCTTATAGCCTGTAAACGTTTAATTATTAATATATTAATCTCATAATGAAGTCATTATCCAATAGGTTTTATTTGTTCAAATTTTAATTTTCGACTAATATTTTATTTAACGGTCTTTACGGGTATAGTTGTCTCCTATGATCATTCATAACTTTAATTATTACTAATATTAATTAACAGCTAGCAATCTCAATTTAAATTTAGAAATTTTGCTAATTCGGTTTAAGATATTCTATATAATAGCTAATATTTTATATCGATAATTTTTTAATACTTATTGGTCTGGTTATTTAACAGTCTCTGAATAACATTGGGTCTGGTAAATTTAAGTGTTACAACATCTAGACATAAACTTAAATTTTATAATTAAACTTAAAAGCGTACTTTATTAATTTTAAAAAAAAAAACTGTATTTTTTCAATTCAAAAGTGTTAATTCGAGAGGCTAATTTTTATAAAATTGTGTTTTTTGGAAAAATACATTTACATCGCATACTATTAAAAACCGTTACACAGGTAATAAATTTCCAAAGATTTCAGTTTTACAGATATCGAGTTTTTCTTTTTTTTAATGAATTTCGGAATTTTTCTATCAGATTTTTTTTATTAAAATAATTCAATTATGGACTAAAAATATTTCAGGTAGGATACTTTAAATCGAAACGTTATCGGATATATTAAATTAAAATTATATTTAGCAAAAAGACGGATTTCGATGTTTATAACATTCGAACGGTTGATGCGATAGAGATGAAATTTTCAACGTACATTTACATTAAGAAGAAAGACGAAGAATGAAAATTAAAGAGAACGAAATTTGAAAAATCTCATGAGAAGTGGGGCAGATTCTAGTTTGGTGTCTAAAATTTCAAAATTCGTCATTTCCACGCGGAACAGTTTCAATTACTCGATAAATTACAAGTATATACAAAATATCACGCATTAAGAACTACTGGTATAAATGATAAAGCATAAATACGCCAATAATTATATTAGAAATTACTTGTTCAATTCGATCTGGGTTAGGCCAAATTATGGAATACGTAAAACAGAAACCTAATTATAACAGACATTAGTCAAATTCTGACGGCTTTACACAGTCTACCATGGGAGAAATGAAGAAATTCGATGGACCGGAAAAATTACACGAATTTATCCGGAATGTTCGATATTCCCACCGGTTTTGAAGAGGTCGGCACGTAAATACGTTAAAACTGAAACACCACTACTTCGTAGTCTTCGTACCGACCGACAAAACGGCTATACGCAAATAAGAGCAGTTCCCAACAACATCGTTTTTATCATCATCACTGAACTAGTTAGTAAAATCTCGGTATAAAAAGCGTAGTGGTAACCGGTTTTTACACGGGAGAATCACACACCTTGGGCTAACTATTCGAAATGTAAGATAACGATAAACCAAACTATCTTCCTAGTGTCGGCTCAATCGCGAGTCGCAACGGATTCCAATATTATATAATATGTTGAAATTTCGAAGAAACTAACGCGTTATTATTTTGAGATTAATCGATGAAATTAACTTATACACCAATACATATGTTACGTCAAAATTGTACTCATCATCTGTAACGTTTACAAAGTCGAAAAGAAATATTGTACACGAAATTTAATAATTTCGCTTAAAATAACGGAGTATATGTAAAGGCATTTTACAAAAAATTAAAATTTTTTGGGTGAAAAGGATTCGCACCATCACCCGAGTTAAAAGTTAAGTAGTTTTTAAAAGAATAATTCCCAGGGTAAAAGGAGTATCCAACGAGAACTAAGTGAACTGAACGGAGTAGAGCAAGCGACGGTTTGTAATCGGTGTGGTATAAACTTATGAAGTTTAACGGGAAAAGGGTGAAAATAAAGAATTCTAATTTGGACAAATAAGTATCAGCTACGATTCGCCTTCCATTTTTGCAAAACGTTTAGACGGGAAATATTATACAGGAATAATATCAGGCCGGTGTTTGGTACGTGCATAAAAATTGCGTAATACGCTGAAAAATGTAAAAGATGCCATACCAAGGAGGGAAGTAGCGCGTGTACAGAATACCATGCTTTTGCGGTTGACAGGCAGAATTGTTGCTGTAACGATTAAAGAACATGTAGCTGACTACAAGTATGAACACGCTGAAAAATCAGCTGTGGCAGAATATCAAACGGTTACAGGGCATGCAATAAAACGAAGCCGTGGCGGTCTTCACATCAAACAAGCAGAAACCGAGAAGTAACGTTATGACTCTTACACACTCCTATCTACTAAACAACGAACAAGAGCCGCAGTTGTCAATTATCGATCGAAAACCTACTGATTAAATGTCCGATTTATAACCGTTATCGGAAACATTATAAAATACCATCGAATTTAGGCGATCTGCTGTGCGATGATCAGTCAACAGTTAACAGATTATTTAATTTTTTGGAGCGTTACGATTTATTGAAATTATTTTAATGTATATAATTTTTGCCCTCCCCCCTTAACAACTTTGTAATCCCATTTGCATGTCTCTAGCCTTAGTTGCTGCGCATGACACGTAAATAAATAAATAACAATAATAATATGGTTTGAGGATACAAAAATACACCGGCCAAATTAGATCGGTGAGGTGAGAGAATTGTTAGGGAACCTTAGAAGTTGAAAAATTCAAGAACTTGAACTGAGAAGATGGCTTCTGACATGATCCGGCGTCGTTCAATTGGGATCCAATCAGATGTAGTATTATCAATATAGTTAAGGTAGTAGCTTGTTACTTCGGAGTTAGTTTAGTTGAGTTCCGACGATGGGCATGGCGTGTTGCTTAAAACGTAAACTGGAGTTTATTAATATATCGCTTCATTTTTATTAATAAATAAATATATATATATAAAATATTTGTCAAACAAACTACTGTCCTATATTCTTCGAAACATTTTAACTGAAGTATATAATATATGTATACACGCGTATAATAAATAGCTGATACAGGTTTGATACTATTATCCAAATATCTCAATTAGGAATAATAACAGACAACAAGTAAAATATGAAACGAGTAAAAAACGGAACACACACGATTAACATTTATAATTTTAATTGCCTTTCGTTATTTCATTTAACCGTTCATTAATTTTACGCCATTTTTGACCGTTAGAAACGCGCCATTAAAGACCCGGTTATTAAATTTCAAATGGTAACCTTCTAGAAGTACTTTCAACTTTTTACATCATACTTTTTATATTCACGACCAAGGTCGAAAGAAAATTCTAAAAAGTAATTTTATATAAAATAATTATAATACAATTTTCGGAAGTAATATATCTCCGAATACACCACCTAGCGCACGAATAAATACATATACGTGTATATACACATATATATACATACATATTGCATATACATTGAATACAATAAATCCACACGGAAAATTTTATATACTTTACACGCGCTATAAAAGTTTTAGCGCGCATACTATTTATATTTTATATATATATATATATAAATATTTATACATAAATGTTAACCGATATTTTCTTATTTTGTACGCATACAAGTTACGTCTTGAAAACATTTAACAATAAAAAAATTCGTATTTACTTTTTTATCGACTACATTATGCCGTTTTTATTGTTAAATTTAATCAAATCTAAAAGCGAAGTGTGGAACGTGAGATACGACCGTGTGTACGTGCACTGGTATTTGTAAATATATATTTGTTAATTCATTACTGAGCCAATCGTTTATTTCGTACATTAATCGCAAATAAAATAATTATGCACCGTATTTTTTAAATATATTATTAAATAAAACCTAAATGCTGTAAACAGACTCCAAATTGTCGTAAATGTGAGAAGCCACCCCCGAAGATAATGTTTCAGTTTTAGCATTTTCACCGATATCGTCCATTCGTCCGATTTCAGTTACAAATACTTCAATCCGTTATTTTCTTAGTCCATTCCGCGAAATACATTCTTACCATACTACCTACCTGATTCTACGTAGTAATCGATTAATTAAATTAAATATTCGGGCCAGTTCAAATTCCACGGTGTCATGATACAAACCTATCGGGTTTCTTTCTTCTACTTGAATACATAAAAAAGAAAATTTTATACGTAAAATTTGACGAGACCTCACTAAAATCACATTCGACAAAAGATTTCTTACTTAATATATATATATATATATATATATATATATATATATATATATATATATATATATATATATATATATATATATATATATATATATATACATCATCATCATCATCATCTCGAGATCGAGTATGGAGGCACCGTTATTTGTGGATTCTTAGGTGACTGATGAGTCCAATTCTAGCAGCACATTGCTTTCCGCATTCATCGCAGGTGTAAACCACATCATCGTTTCCGTTACCATGCACCCGTTTCTGCTTTTTCTTTTCTGCCGCTAGTTCTGCCCTTCGTTTTGCATTCAGTAGACCGTCTTCTGCCATACGATTCCAAGCAGACCGGTTTTGTGCCAATTCGTGCCAGCTATCAGAGTGGATTCCGCATTCGCTGAATATGAGTTTCACGTAGTCTCTGTATCTCTAGCAGGGACGACCGATACGCCTATTTCCCAACATCATTAGGCTAAACAGCATCTGTTTTGGTAGTCTGGTGTTGCTCATTCTTGCAACATACCTTGTCCATCTTAAACTGTTCTTATAAAGCAGTATGTGAACCGACGATATATTAGCTCGTTGCAGCACGGCTCTGTTAGATATTCGGTCCTGCTAATATATATGAAGGATTCTACGTAAAGTACTTTGATGGAAACGTTCCAGTGTTCGTAAATGTCTCTTATATGGAGCCCACGTGAGCCATTATATATCTATATATATATATATATATATATATATATATATATATATATATATATATATATATATACACACGTAAAAAATTTTTAAGAATTATAGACTTATTTTTGTGTGTAAGATATAATAAAGACATTCATACGAAAATTCTTCATTTCATTAAGGTACAAACGATTACTGAACTTTTCGTTTGACGACATCACTTGTCTAGATGAAAGTATGTTCATTTCAAAAGAAAAAATTCTAACAAAAAATGAATATCTAAAAGTTTCTGTTGGCCTGTTTTCGAAAGTAGCTCAAACACATACGTTATATATATATATACAACACACACATTATATGTGTATAATTCATCATTATTAAGCATCGTCTCCGCATCGGAGGTTATTTTGCTGTACAGTGTAAGTAGCGTACAAGGAAATCACAATATGGCGCTAACGTAGATAGACACACACACACACCCGGGAAAACTGATTGTAATCGTTTTGTTGTCACGACACAATTATTACTAGCGCGAATATGGTATTGTGCGTGGTGGTGTTTGATGCGATAATATTAGGACTATTTATATTTTTATTTTCGGATATATATATATATGTATTTTTTTTGTGTGTGTATAATCGTCAATATATGTTAACGTGCGGATGTAAAGTTGATCGATAGATAATTGTTAAAAATATCTTTCGTAATTACCTAAATAAAATTAAACAAATATATTTGTAACCATTTTTTTAACACAAACACACACACAGTGAAAAAGAGAGGGAGAGAGGTGGACGTTAAATTTCGATTCCTTAAACGCCTCGCATTAAATTATTTACTTATGATACGGTCAATATTAATCTGGATGAAGAAAGAAATAAAAAGAAAAAAGAGAACGAAGTAAAAAAATCGTAATAAGCGTTACAAAAAAAAAAAAAAAATCGATCGAAGACTGATCTTGAATAAGTAAAAAAGAAAAAAAATAAATCAATTAAATTAATAAATGAAAATTATTAACTTTAATAAAAACGGGGGTGTAAAAACTTTGTTACGAGAGAAAAAAAAATCTAATTAAATTTCGCCAGAAATTTAGATGGAAAACTTTATGTACGTAATTTTAAAATTCAATAAAAGCCGTCAAAACCGAGTACTCAATTAATTTCTGATAAATAAATGAACAACATTATAACAATTATCGGACTTTTCTTGTTTCATTACAATCGATTTTTTCAAAAATAACTAATACTTTACGCGTTTCTATACCGTCCGGAGAAAATATTTTAGTTATATATATCATATATACTCTATATATTAATCGGACTGAACAAATGAAAAAATTGTCCATGAAAGGAAAGTTATTCAAGCGCCCTTTTAATTAATTCTTTATTTATTACGAATTTTGCATCTGCTTTTTTACAAATAGTCTTAATTGAATTTAATGTCAAGTAAAAAGAAAATTTAAACATCTGACTAAATAAAAAAAAAGGATTAATAAATCAGGGACATAAAACAATTGTCTACAGAAGTTCTTAGTTACTCGAAATCTATATTCCATATTGGTAATTAACAATAATTCCAATCATCACCTAAATATATAACATATTATTAGTTAGATATATATATAATTAAATAAATGTAATCTAGCATAAGCGGTCAATAAGTGATTGCGATGAAAACATTATCATACGCGTAGTCGCCATCTTACTTCAAACTAGGGCTGTTGATTCCGGAAAATGTAATCAATTAACCGATTCCGGAAAATCGACTTGACTCGAAAGTTGATCTACTCAAGTCAAATCGATTCCACTTAGAATCGATTAGTTGTTGGAATCGCCGAGATTCAAATTCATGCAGCTTTTTTAATTTTATAAACAAGTTGTTTTTTTTTTACTTAAATAAACAAAATTCTATGCTTAAAGAAATTGCGAGTTTAACGATTCAACATATTAAAATTTAAAATACGAAAAAAATTAAAAAGCAATATTTTATTATTAATTATTTTAAATATAAAGAAATATCAATTTTTTTTGCATTATCGGGCGAAAGGCGAGAGAGCTTGCTGGTGGAAATGTTCCCTGCTGATAAGTGGAACACTCTCTGTTGGCACAGATGTGCCTGAAATGCGCAAATATTTTTAACCAATTGTGACTCGTCGGTTTCTCAAGCGTAGGACGACCATAACGGTCTGGTGTTCTGTCAACTGATTCGGAAATATACTTCGCTCATTTCTTGGTATTCACTATCGTCTATCAACTCGATCAACCAACTCAGTCACTTTGACGAATCGATTTTTCACAAAAATGAATCGATCAACTCCGAAATCGATTCTAGTTGACAGCAGTACTTCAAACTACTATCGGTTGCTAAGGAAAGATCAAGGACGGTTAGTCAACTTAGTCGCCGTTATTATATTAACGACCAGTGGATTTCGATGTTTTCCAATCTCTTCAAGTAAAGTGTGCACCATTCCAGGATTACGGTATTTATATCTGGCACATTCTAGTCGCGATGGATACTATCATTACGAATGTACTACCAAGGGACGTAAATCAATGATGTTAAAACTTTCGTCTGGAAGCGTTTAAGTCGTACGTTCAAAAGGTCATAGTGGTATACAACAATAATTCATAATTGAAATAGTAAAGATAGTTCGGAATACTAACGAGCCAGTAAACATTATTAAATTCAAATTTTAGTTCCGTATTTTTCATAATTCTAGCCACATCTCAAGATGATGAAAATTAGTGTTGTAGTAAAATAAGTCAGTTGAACAGGTACTCCGTGAAGTTGTGAAAGTAAAATAAACGGATTTTGTATTATTTATTTTAGTTTTTCTCTTGTGAGCGCAATCTTAAAAACCATATTCTGCACACGAACTGCCTATATCTTTTAATATCGTAAGAGTAAATTAGATACATAAGAGGTTTTAATACTAATCCTCGAGGCATTCCAACATTAACATCATCGCCGTGCGCGATGATAGAGAGAACGAGCATGGGAGTAGACGTTTTAATTCAAAAAATAAACCACACACGATAAAACAGGTAATTATAAAGAGAAAAAGATAAATATAAAAGCTGTTTGTAGCCATATTAAAAGCTTTTTATGTGCATACATATATATATATATATAAACTATTATCAACAAAGTTTGACAGTCCTAAAACCGGTTTGTTTCCATGATAAGCATTTCTCAACCCGATCAGTTCTCTGCAATTCTTTTCAATTTCCAATATCGATCTGTGCCTGTAACTTTCAACATTAATAAAAGTATTTCATACCCGTAATCTGTTTCCAAAAATTTATCCCTCTGCGCTATAATCTGTTTACATGTCCTATTCAGATTAAACGACGGTTTTATATCAAATATATCAATGCCGATTTCCCACGCACTCGATGCGGTACTTCTACGTTCGTAGCTTTTTAAGTACAGCTTATTTTATGTAATTCCCTTCGATTTCGAAAGCTGCCTTTCGTTTAGGATCCACCACGGTACAGTGCTACCAGTCACACTATATATAATATATATGCGTGTACATAACGAGTGCATGTATAATGTTTCACACTGAAACCTTTTTGTTCGCGTTTTTTTACTTTTTTGTTTCACTTTAATAAATCGAATAATTAAGTATTTATTCAATAGTCCGAAATTGTCAATAACACTTATAAGAAAAAAATTATTAAACTGTGAAGGATTAAACTTTCATTTTCTTTTCCTTTTAATATTAACAGGAGACTCAACCTGAGGTATTTCCTGACGACATTTTGTTAATACATGTTTAAATTTCTTTCCAGAATATTTTACGATAGCAGAAAAATGCTTAATATCAATAATAATGAAATAAATAAAATTAAAAATTAAAATTTTGTCATATTTCTTTATTTTACTTAATCCGATATATCTGACCGGTCTTCGTCTCCTGTTTTTGTTAGTGCGTGATCATAAGGATTAACATCATCGTACAAAATTAATTTAAACTAATACGACGATGATATAAAAATAATAATAATAATAATAATAATAATTTTAAGTTGCTTTTTTTTTTAATAAAAAATCTTATACAAGAGGCCGTATGCGTTTATATAGACAAATTCATTACCGGCGAAAATAAAATTATAATCCCTATCGACAATTCGAATAGGTTTTGACCTTACTTTGGACTTTTTCCAAATACGTATTCGTACAATTTGAATAACAAACATTTATATATTTACTTTCAATAACCATCATTATAATAATAATAAATATAGGTAATAATAATTATAAAATAATAATTTATCATATATCACAATCTCCTTGCGAATATATACAAAAACCAGACGATGCGGTCATCATATTCATGCGTATCTTATTAATAAAACTTTGGCTCCACTGTGTTCCGGCTGTTCCTCGCTATTTTCCATATTCTAGTTGACTATCCCTCATACTCCTCGCTCAGTATCTCTTAATCTTCCTTCTTCGCTTTATTTCCTCTTCAAAGATGACCATGTTTCATTGTCGAATCTAATTATCTTCCTCCACCGATCCGGTTTCTATTCCCTAATCTAATCCTTTTTTTCCTAGCGTACCTCTAGCTGTACACGGCACGTTAATTTAACTTAAATATATACATATATATATACACAAAAGTACCGGTTATTTAGAAATATAACATTTTCAGAATTAAACCGGGAATAGAACAGTGAAATCGTAGTCGAACACGCGTGAAGAAATTTAGCTCGATTAGAAATCGATCACACGAGGTTAGACTATAATCGACTGAAGAAGAACATATCGTTAGAGAATATCCGAATTTCAATCAACAACGAAATCTTTTGTTAATAAATTATGATTATTAATTTTTTTTAAGTTCAAATTTGCTGAAATTATTATAAATCCAGCAATCAGAATTACATGTAGCAAAACAGCCTCTCCCTAAAATTATTATTTTTTTTTTAATAATGGTTTTTCATTTCTACAGACATAAATGTGACCTGTGGCAGTCGAGTATGTCCTAAAATAGAATAAAATAAAATTTAATTTTATTCCTTCTTTCCGTATTATTATTATTACTATTCTCATCATTATCATCGGTATTACCAACATTGGTTTTATTTCATGATCATTGCTTTCCAATCGCACCAGTTGTCCGTCCCTCTTTTCATCCCTGTTTACATGGCCAAGAACGTATTCCTCATACTTTTTTTTCCATTAGATTGTTCCTTCAATTACATCTGGAATCAGATTATTACTATTATCATATAATATTTTCTTTAGTCTATCTAGGTAAATTAAAATCTCGTACAGGAGTCCATAGAATTACTCATACTATTGTAATATTGCACGTATAGACTTTTACACGTGAATAAACGGCGATTTATTTAACTGAAGCTTCCGACATAAATTTTTGTAAATCATTCCGGTTGCTGAGATGACTATTCGTACAACTTTAACATGACTAATTTCTCGGATAATTCGCTAATGGTTTTCATTCGCTAATGATATATATACTTTTCATACACTTTTCATTTTCTACATTCCCTAAATTCTGGCTGAGTAGACGGTATAATTTTAGCTCATCGGTTTTCATTTTCAATTATTATTATTATTATTATATCAGGCTAATTAAAGGTCATCACTGATTAACATCATATCTGTTATAATTTTCTGATCGTAATTTACCTTCGCAGCCTCTTGATGGGCAATGTTACATTACGTCTTCTTATTTATTCTATTGGGACTAAAACACCGTATTCGGCTATGATATGTTCTAACGTTCCTTTATCGCTTTTAGGCATTCGGAATTGCTTATCGTGTTTTCTATGGACTGCACACGTTATAATTCATCACTTCTACCCACCTTGCCACTATATAATAACAAATTATACATTCATCTAACATTCTTATTTTTCGGTAAGTTTGTTTTATTCCGATAAAACATATTTTACTCGTAAAAAGTTATATTTATCGCTATTATTGAATTCTTATATTAACAGCTTCCATGCATGGGAATACGTGCACATGATTTGTGTATCCTGTTTTTCGTATGTATGAATTAGTAAATGTGCGTGTCTGGAGGTAGAGCTGTAAAGTTCTGTGTAAATAAATAAAGAAATAAATAATAATTTCAATACATATCGTAGCTATTCAAAACCCTACTACCGCTTGATTTTCATACGGATTTAACGGGAAAATGTATAAAGCATCGTGATTAAGTCTTCAAATTTGTTATTATTTTCAATTTAGACGCAACTTTTTAATAATACGGAAAATACGGTTTTTTTCCTCTACTTAAGTTATTTTTCTACGATAAATTATTTAATTAAAAAAAAAAAAATCTTTAATGCTATAGGTAGGTGTTAGCAGCTTGTATTATTAGTAGTATAGTGGTGGTACGCGTCCAAAATAAATGAATAAAAATTTTATTTCGAAAAAATAATTTGCGATGAAAGTTATTTTTCTACACCCGAGATGTCACTTCTACCAAAACCACGAGCAAAAAGCTATAAGATATTTAGAGGTAACAGCCACATTACCATTGGATTTTACAAAAGCATCTACGAAACGTTGAATAAATTAGATGCCGAAAATATACAGACTAATAATAATAATGATGATGATGATGATAACTTCGATATTAGACGGCAGAGGAAGAGAAGTGAAAATAGGCCGAATAAAGTACGTACGAGGAGAATATTAATGCCGAAATAAACAAGGATGAAATTTAAATGAGAAACGTAAAACTTTGCTCGAATTTAATGTAGTCAGTTTCCTTCGGAGAATTAGATTTAACTTAGACACCATCAAAAGCATTATGTATTATTATCATTATTATAAAATAACAATAAAAATTACGTCAGCCTTCAGAGGAATTCGAATTACATTTTAAATGTACAAGTGTTAAAGTGAGATCTCAGTACCTTAAACCTTAGATTGAAATCGTTGAATAAATTTAACGCTAGAACTATTATAAGCTGTTCCGCCACAACAATAATTTATAATTACACGTCGGTTTGAGCATAGCATCGTATAGTACCAACTTGAAATTCCGAAAAAAGCTCAGATTCCCTCCTTAAAAGCAGATACATCTTGTCGAATCTGAATTGTTTACTTTTCTTCAGAACATGCACTTCACGGCATAAGTCATTAGGAGATATTCGACTTTTCCGTTTTGTGTTAGAGGACTATAAATATATATATATTATTTAATATATATATCCATAACATTGCGATTTTCATTCTCCATCTGCGAGTTCAGTCCCCGGAAAGAGTGCAAGCTAGATTGCAACTAACACTCCTCCATTTTAAACACGGTAATCGTTAACCGAATATTCACGCTCAGATTTAATATTGTATTTGATTGCAACTCTACAGAAGAAATCGAAAATACACGATACTATAGGCAATAATAAACGAACGAAAAAATATAAACATTTCTCTCACAGAGAAATTACGAAACTAAAACTAACTCTTGGCATTACAACAGATTACATACAAACGTCGCTGTTATCTAAAGAATGATGTAATCGTACTTTATATATATATATATTTAGCAAAACAAAATAAAATCGAAGTTAACCACTAAAAAATTTATTACATAAACACAAACACGAAAACGAAGCTTTTCGACTATGAAGTCATTTTCAAGCTATTGTTATATACATATACATATCTATATAAACGTAACACTGCCATAAAGTATGTTGGACCGAACTATAGGTTTATGTACGTTTTTTTTTTTTTTTTTTGTTATTAATATTATTATGCATGTTATGAAATTTAATTACACATTTGTTCATTTAGTAACATACTGAAAATGTTACAGGATGAATCCGGATAGAAGCTCAATAAATGAAAGCGGTAAAAAAATGCGAAAACACTGCTGTGTAATGTATCTTAGCCAGAACACTACTAACTATAGTTTTACGTATAATTCTTTCTAATAATTAATTTAGTTATTATTACTATTATCATCGTACGATTTATTTCATGAAATTAAAAATTCATTTAGTTTATTAAGTAATCTAAGGAAAATGTATTGCAGACAAATTCGTTTAAAAGCTCGATTAATAAAAAGAAATAAACAATTTTCGCGACAACGTACTTATTAGCATATTAGGTAAAGTTTAAAGGGGGGGGAGATAAAATTTAGTAACGAATATCGGCCTTTTGTTAAATTCTGTCCATAAATTCGTTTGCGCGCAATCGGCCGGCGCTGATTATTTACGGTCAATTTTAATACCGACATAAAAACGGCTTTAGGCCGACGTACAAAATTACGGCACAAATCTACGGCCTAAGAAATATTAAAAATTCTGCAGCGGGTAAAATTAACGTTGGCATCATCTGCATATTCAATCGAAAATCTCAGACGCAAAAACGGTAATCGGGCACGTTAATATAGCTAAAGCTCTCTGTTTTGCTGTACTGTGTTATTTACCCGTTTCTATCATATTTCACTGTATGGACGAAATGTATAAACCGATAGAAGAAATTGTAAAAATTAAATTAAAAAAAGTTAAATAGAACGAACTACACGTATGTTTTACGAAGTACTATAAGTAGCGGCAAAAGACATTGCGTTCATCCAAAAATTACGATACAAAGAAGTGATCGCATCAAAAATTAAAAAAACTGGAGTACATCCAAGAAAGGACGCAACGTAGAAAATGATGGCCAAAAACAGAAGTGAATGTGGAGATCGTTTACAGCCGACATTGTATAAAACAACGACTCGTACATCGGAATGTAAAAAGACCCAAAACGTCAGGTTAACGTTGCCGGGAGGAAATTTATTGTACGCTATGCGATATTTTCAAATTAGTTTGAACTGGCACATGAGGCATAAACATTAAAAGCAACATCGAGAGCAGTTGGATAGTGACACTCATAATACTAGTGATATAATAATAATAATAATAATATATCAAAACAGAAATAATTCTAAAACTTGGCGCCGGGGATGAAATTAATTGTATTATTACGTAACACAAAAGGTTCTAAGGAAAAACTTCTCGTTAACGTAAATTCGGAGGAATAATCAGTAATAATAACTAATAACTAATAATAATAATAATAATAATAAATCAATTGAAAATTAGTTAAATCACTAATATTTATTTTCTTAAAGAAAACACAAAGCTTTTCGGCATTTACGCCATTATCAAGTGAAACTTTTTAAAACATCATAATTTTTAAAATATAAATTAAATATAATTACTTAAAAATATGTGATGGTGATTGTGAAAATATGCTCCAAAAATGCCGTCGGCTTCTGTTCTGTCTATTTTTTGATTTGTTGAAATTTAATATCAATATATTTGTTTATTAATTTCATTTTTTTATATTAATTTTTTCTTCAATACTATTTTCCTAGATTATCAGATTTTTAATATTTATTTTCATTTTACTTGTAAAATTGTGTTTTTAAAAATATTTTTGCGTTCGTATATTTTTATATTTTATATTTTACTTTTGGACATCATACATCGCAACAGTTAATGAAAAATTTCAAATTCCACAAGTACACAACTTTTACAGAATCCGGAAAATAGTATTGAAGAAAAAATTAATATAAAAAAAAAAACAAAATTAATAAACAAATATATTGATATTAAATTTCAAAAAAATCAAAAAATAGACAGAATAGAAGCAGACGGCATTTTTGGAGCATATTTTCACAATCACCATCACATATTTTTAAGTAATTATATTTAATTTATATTTTTAATATTATGATGTTTTAAAAAGTTTCACTTGATAATGGCGTAAATGCCGAAAAGCTTTGTGTTTTCTTTAAGAAAATAAATATTAGTGATTTAACTAATTTTCAATTGATTTTTTTATTAAAAAATCACTACATTCCACATTATAAAAAATTAAAATAATAATAACGTTATATTTATTTCGTTATGAAATAACAAGAATAATTTAAATGCAATTAATGCGAATATACTTATCGCAACAACGTGCGTGAACAACAAATATAACACAACTGAAATTTTCTACAAATCGCGTGCATAAATATATATAAAAATTACGATATATATATATATTTTCTTCATCTATGTTCTTTATGCCGTGAAGTTATTTCATGATATCATGCGACGTTAAATCGTGTGGACCACTTTTTTTTCACACTTCTCGACAATTTCTCCTACTTGCAACCAGAGTGAGTGTCCAGCTTTTTTGTTTTATTCCATCCGTCCGTCTAAAAGGAAATCTTCCGTGATTTCTGAATTCCCCTGGCATTTCTTGTAGTACAGCACGCACCAGTGAGCACCCTGTTTTCTTTGTTACGTTTGCAAAAAAAAAAAAAGCTTTACAACGTCCGCGTTAATTCCCGTCAATTTGTAAACTTGGACTTTCAGATCATCCGATATCGAAGTATTTGTTCGAAATAGCGTCTTCCCCTAAACCCACATTTTGGCATCTATACGTTTAATACTCCAGTAAGTTTCTGATTCGTACGTCATTGGAAACATTGAGCTTTTTGATCAATTTTAATTCAGTGATTACTAGTTGCAGCGATTTAACAAATCTCGGTTAATTTCGTTAAGCATATCTTACCAAAGATGTTTCTGGATATCTGACGCAGAAGGTCACGCGTCAGGAAACAAAATGAAAAACCCACTGATCAACCGGAGTTCTATTGCAGGCGATCAACAACTGCAGACAGCTTGCCACCTATGCGGTTTCCAGGCAAAATAATTTATTGGTATCCCATATTCGTCCTAATAAATGACAGTTGTATCACTCATACTCGGCAACGATGGAGATAGAATAATAAATTATATATATATATATATATATATATATATATATATATATATATATATATATATATATATAATAGAATTAATTTTCAATATAATAACGACATGAAGTTAATTAAATCAATTATTATAACAAAAGACGACTTTGTAAATCGCTATATAATAACTTGCACTCTGAATTCGCGTGAAATTACCGTTCGCCTAAATTATATTTAAAGAATTTTTTTTAAACGTTATCGATCTCCGTCGGTAGCAAATTAATAAAGAACACACGTCGTCAATAATAATTTAATCGAACCGCTGATACTAAACCGAAGTTCGAATTAGAAAAACGAATTGAAGCGGAACAATTAATTAAATTACGAAATGTCGAAAATAAATTTCGTCCAATATTAAATAATAATAAATTCGATACTACGACTCTCGATTGTACATAAATATAAAATATCGCGCCGATATTTATCGTGTAGAATTCCTTCTCAATTTCGTCCTTTGATCTCTCCTAGTCTCGATTAAATAAATATAATAGAGACAGAATCCCGCCGAAATTTCTTTATATCTTTTCTCTTTGTTTATTCGTATTTCGTGAAAATCGAAACGAATCGCTTTGTTCTGTTAGTTTGCCGAATGATAGAAACATGAAATAAAATAAAATAAAACAAATGCCATCAATAAATAAAACGAGACCAATTTAATAAAATCGAAAAATGGAAATATTTTCTAGAAAGCATTTCTCCATTTAACTGTAAAAATAACAATAATCATCATCATCAAATCAAATCAAAATTAAATCAAATCAAAATTAAATCAAATCAAAATTAAATCAAACTTTATTCGGAGAACATCACATGATAAATACAAAATAAAGTAAATAATAATAATTAATCGTAATATTGTGACCAATCATCTCCTGTCAATATCTAATGTTATTGTACATGTGTAAACGTACATCCATATATGTATGTATGTATGTATATGCATGACTGCATATATATATATATTTTTTTCTTTTAATAATAATAATAGTAATAATAATGCGTTTTTATCAACAATTGCAATAGTGATAATACTAATATTAATAACAATATAATTAATAATTCACCGCCAAACGTTGTAATCGTTAATGATTAATACAAACTAAATTATAATATTCTTAAATTTTAAGCTTGCGCATACGATATATCGCTCGAACTATATTTGGTAATCATGACTGTTGCCCTTAAATATAAGTACACCCTGCAAAGGACATGCTACAACCAAATTTGAAATATTCTTATGTTTACGAATAGATAAACGATATATATTTAGATTAACTTATATATAGTTTCCTTATTATTAATTATCCGTACCGTACGCTTTATTTTTTTTTTATTTATCCTTTTTTTTTTTTTTTATGTTATTAACTATACATACAATTTTCCTGAAATATACGATTGTTATTAAAAAAATAGTAATCATAATAATAATAGCAATAGTGATACAGTAGTAATAATAATGGAGATAGTGTTATTCTTCAATATTTATCGAACGGTTGAAAAGATAAATAAAATACAAAGGAGTCCGAAACGAAGAAACAGAGATTAAGAAGAAAAAACTTTCCATTACGAAATTTGATAAAAAATGTTATTCAGAGATGACGAATAGTAATAACAACGACAACATCGCCTAAAGGAAAACGAAATAAATTTTAATTGAAATAAAACAACAATTTTAAAATTTTATTTTACTTTCGAGAACAAAATTAAGAGAATTAACAAATCTGTAAAATATTAATATTTACATATAGGTACAAAACAATTTCGATCTCGACAAGGAAAAGAATATACATATACAAGCATGTCTGTTTATTTATTTATCTATAAAGTTCAACGCGCTTTGACTCAGTTAACCTTAATGTCACCCATACAAAAACAGAATTTGTAGAAATACATACACATACATATATATATATATATATATATATATATATATATATATATATATATATATATATATATATAAAAATAATGTTGATGTATTGAAGAGTAGTGATTTTATGAATCAACAAAACAAAATAAAAACAATGTTAATCACTATAAAATTTATCTTATTTATGCAAAGCTTTTCGACTTTAAAGTCATTTTAAAGTAATACATTTTTTTATTGCTTGAAAATGACCTTAAAGTCGAAAAGCTTTGCATAAATCAAATAAATTTAATAGTGATTAACATTTTTTTATTTTATTTTGTTATATATATATACATATATATATAAATATAAATGATAATAGCAATAATAAAGAATATTACTTTGTGATGAAACAATAATAAATTTTTGGTTTATATGTAGAAACCGAACAACACATTAGTAATCTAGGTACATGTACGTATAAATAAAACGGGAATAACACAATGTCGCGACCAAAGAAGCTATTATACTCAAAACGCGATTACAAAACTGCCCAAATTACCATTTACTATTTTGAACAAGGTGAGAGCTGAATTTATTTAAACAATTCGACCGAATACGACACCTCAATTGTGTAAATACTAGCTTTAAAAATGTATATTTAAATTAAAACTATATATATATATATATCCATCAGTAGTAAAATCCTAGACCGGTCCATTGCCATGATAGTAAGAATCCATCTTTCCCGGTTCACCGCAGCTCTTTTTAAGATATATATATATATCTATTATTTATAGTCGACATTTTTTAAGGTATGTCGTAACCATATTTTAAAATGCATACAACTTTTGCTAAACATTGCGACAGATTTGCAGTTTGCCGTTTGCAGACAAATAATGACTTTCTAAATATGTACTCCCGTAACCACAGGCGCCGACTTGGGTGGACAGGGGTAGCCGCCTTCTCAAAGTTATTAATGCCCCTCAACGGTTATTAATTAAGGACTTTGCCCCTACAATGTCTATTATTCGAAAGTTATAAATCTTTCAGCACCATACATAAAAATATAGAAAATGTTATCGTTATACGAATATTTCAGCTAATTTATATGTACGATTTATTGTGTACGCTTGATAATGACGTAACAACTGTCGAAAAGCATTGCAATAGCAAACCTTTATAGTGATTCAACTGTGTTATGATTTAGCTTTGTTTATAATTCGTAAAATCACTACTCTCCGATATATCGAGATTTGATGGAACCTGAACCATGTGTGGAGGTTTATATCAATTTTGATGAAGAATTATTTTTTTTAAATCTGTTTTATAAATAAAATTTATTGCCAAATTAAATCTAAAAATAAAACCACCTCTGGCTAGTGAAATATATATATCAAATTATAAGTTGCCGTTATACGAATATTTCAGGTAATTTATATGTAATATTTATTGTGTATGCTTAATAATGACGTAACTATCGAAAAGGTTTGCAATAGAAAACCTTTACAGTGATTCAACTGTGTTATCATTTTGTTTTGTTTATAATTCGTAAAATCACTATTCTCCGATATATTAACATTTTATATATATATATATATATTTTTTTTAACCTATATCAGTCCACTGCTGGATCTAGTTTCTCTCAATCAATAAATCGGTGAAAAAATAGCATAATCTCCCGTGCAGCCCAGGCAAAATGGGAGATACCAACAACACAGAACTCACTGAGCCGGCGGTCACCCATCCAACAATTCCGTTGCTTAACTTCGGCGATTAGACAGAGAGCCGCCGTACTCGACGTGCTATGCCCGATATATATATATATATATAAAACAATATTATTTTGCCCCCACCCAGTTTTTTTCAAGTAGGCGCACCTGCCCCTGACCGTTTCCACAGTCAGCCACGAAGACCTTACCTCGCAATTATAAATCTTCACAAGCGAGTGCTAGTTCAGCATAACACGGCCAAAAAAATCGTTAAGTTCAAAACATCGTCGGACCATCAACTTTTAACGTCCAGCTTGCGTAATATAAAACCGTTTGTTTGCTCCTCGCTGTCCAGGGTATCCTTATACATGCATCTCCAAAACCACATGTTGCGTGGGATATCGTAACATAGATGTCTTTCAATCCCCGTCACATTAGATACAGTTATTCCGGTGCTGCGTTGTTTTTCACGCGATTTTCGCAACGACGAACAGTGCCTTCACCGGAACAACGTGTCCGGAAAAAACATTGCTAGAACGTCAGAAATTATAAAAGAACTCGAAACAGTATAAACTTTTGAGTGTGACTATAACGTCAGTTAAGTGAACAACTAACATCACCGGTGGAAAAAACAAAACGTAAACTTATGAGTTAATAAATAAATAACTCATATATAATTTTACGTTTTATTCTTTTCCCCCGATGATGTTGTTCACTTAACTGACGTTATACTCATAATCAAAAGTTTATACTGTTTCGAGTTCTTTTATAATTTCTAACGTTCTATTCTCAATGCTGGTCCTTTTATGTTGTCCACCTACGTTTTTTTTTTTTAATTAATTAATTTCTTTTTATATTTTTTCTTCTTTATATAAATTTCCTGATTATATATATATATATATATATATATATATATATATATATATATCATCAGTGAGCCGCACTCCATGCAGGGATATGGTGACCACGATCTGTCACACGGCTAACCAGGTTGCTATCACAAATACGGTCGCGTGCGACATTTACACAATCGTGGAAAGTACGGCCAGCGAAAAGGTACACGACCGCGCTATCTTCTAGCAGCCATTACATAACGAACAGGACCATTACATTTTCGGTTCTAACTACGTGACCAAAAAATCGTAGTATTCTGCTGAGAACGATCGATTTTAATCTTTTCGAGTTGCCAATTGCAATATAATATGTTTGTAATGAAACAACAATTGTAATAATTTCCAGTAAATATTTCTGATCCTGTTAAACTAACAATTCGCAATCGACAAAACAGATGAAGTATGTACGCTGATTTCGAGGAATAAATTAAAAACGATTTTACCCGTGTAACGGGACATAATTTGATCGATACGAATCAGCAAGGGAATCCATCAACTTTACAAGTTATTCGCACATTTAGGATTGTTTTTAAATGTGAAATACTATATTAAAATATACTAGTATAAGTAATTTGTAAACTTATATTACAGGCATATAATATTCACACGATTGTAAGTTCTAATGAGTTTAATTAAAAAAAAAATTAAAATAAACATCAAAATAAATAGGAAATACGTATTCAAGTTAAAATCGTTTTAAATTTACAAATTATCGCCGAATAATATAAATCATGGCGACAGAATTTTTCTCGGTAATAATAGTATTTATATGGAACCTTCCTAGCGGGGGTAAATAATTTTGAAATGTTTTTAATCTGTACATAAAAAAAAACCCTGACTGAAAATACTTTCTTTTGTACGTACAATTATGATTTATAAGAACCAATATTGCAGGGCACCTATTATTTGGCTCTTGTCCGTTCTGCCTTCAATCCATAAATATCGGCATCTTATTATCAAGCTCTGCTGTCAATCTGTTTGAATTTAAATCATCTCTTTGCAAAATTAACTTAATCTAATTTCTTAAAGCTTCCAAATTAACTAGATAAATCTAAACGTTCCCTAGGGGTGCCCGATTGCCCAGCTAACTAAAAGAGGTGCTTTAATAACTTCTATATATATAAAATAATGTAGCAATGAACTTAAAACCTACATTATTCGCCCAATACTAATCGTTTAAATATTTCAGTAGATCAGCCATATCGTATTAATTACCCATATGACCTTGTGATCGATTAAATATTCCGTGTCGAAACGCTTTTAGTTCCGCAATTAAAGTCGGATGTGTTGTTACAACTATAGTAAAATTTTACGGAGAATTATGTGAAATCTATAAACGATTCAAAATTAATTTATATTAAAAATACATTTAAATAATCAAATCTTATAGCGAACAGTTTTACGAAATAAATATAAACGGGGTAAGTAAATATAGAAACCTTTTTCTTATTATTTTATTGTAATATCCGCTCGGCGAATGTTGACGACCAAACCGTCCCACGTGCATCTCGATTTCCGGCCATACTTGTTAGTCTTCTTATTTCTCCGATTACCGTCCAGTCTTTAATATTCTGCATCCAACATATACTTCGTTTTCCCGATATTTTTCTTTGTAGTTATCACTTGCAGCAATCCGTATTTGTTTCCTCTCAAGACGTGCCCTATCGAACTTTGTATGTTTTTATAACTATTATTAATTCGCGTTCCTTCTGCAAACGGCTCTAGTATATTTTTGTTGCTTATTTTCTCCATCCGGCTTACCTTCGGCAAACGCTTATATACTCACATTTCGAACGTTATGATTCTCTTTAGAGTGCGGCTGTTGTGAGCGTTCACGTTTCCACTCCATATAACGGTGTTACTCATATGTAACACCTGACTATCCGCAGCATCAGCTTTAATTTGATGTCATTGCTACATAATACACTTTTGTATTGTTGGAATATATTCCGCGATCCTACATCTGATCTGCGCATCCGAGTTCCCCTTTTCTCTTATACAGCTCTCGTGATATTTCAAGGCCGAGACTCTACGTTTTTCCAATCCATCATTATTATTTCTGTATTGTTATCTTTGGTTCTAGTTATTTCCGTATATTTTGTTTTTTTATATTTATTCGAATTCCAATCTGCACAACGCTTCTTTGTACATCTCGAATTAGTTTCTTCAGTCCTCCTCTGGAGCTGACTACAAGAATGATATTGTCAGCGAACCTAATGTTATTTATCAATACTCCATTGACATACCTACTTATGAATTACCTATAGCTCGTTGTAGCATCTGTTCTAAGTATATATTGAACAGCACAGGTGATAAGATGCAGCCTTATCGTACACCACATTAGATATCTTTATATTTCGTCTCGTCTGTTACTAGCCGTACTTTAGCTTTCTACTGATAGTATAGATTCCTGATGCATTTCAATTCTCTTTAATCTATTGACGTGTTTCCTAATTTTTCTAACATCTTATTGTACTTGATCTTGTCAAATGCCTTTTCAAAATCTATAAAACCAAGCCATATACGTAGATTTTAGTAATTGCACCAGAATCGGGAAATAGAATATTGCTACACGCGTGCTCATCCCGTTCCTAAATCCAAATTGGGTTTGCCTCATATGATTCTCCAGTTTCCTATAAATTCGGTATAATTCGAAAAAATATTTTCAGCGCGTTACTCGTTAAACTTATATTAATCGAAAATCAGCGCGCTTTTTCGCAGCCGGTTTCTTCGGAATCCATATATATAAATAGATTGGAGCCAATCTGTAAGAATTTTATCGGTGTCATATATTTTATTACATAACTTCCGTAACATTATTACACGTGTCACGTTTAGTGCTTTGAATACTTCCGATGGGACGTTGTCTGCACTCGGAGCCTTCCGGTTTTTCGTCTTCTTGATGACATTCCGAACCTCCGCTCTGCTGTTTCTGATCCTGATTCGCATATTTTCTGCTTTATCTTTATTATTTTCTATGTCAAATAGTTCTCGTACATATAATGCTTCTCTATCTTCATCATCGGCTACTATGTTCCCAGTTTTATCCATATTGATCAGCTGTGGATACATTCTTTCGCGTTTCAGAGATATATTTTAATTTCTGATGTAGGTTAAAACTATCATATTCCCGTTTTAGTTCTTCCATCCCTCTGCATTCTTCCCTTAATCACTCTTCATTTGCTTGTCGTATTTTCTCTCTTATTATGTTTTGCAATTTTTTGTATTCTTCATTATTCGGTTCTGCACTCTTTCCATCATTAATTCTAATATTTCCTCTGTCATCCACTTTTTCTTTTTCCTTTTTATGTCGTACCCTAAATATATTTCTGAATTCTTAACTGTAGAAAATGACGGCGTCGACCAAGATGAAAATAGTGACAAAATGCCAACAGTCGAAACTATCGAAAATCATAAAACAGAGCATCTAATAATATACAAAATAAAGAAGTTATTCCCAAACCTCCAAAAATTAATTAAGGAAACGAGAACAGCCAGAAAGTAATGGCAACGCTGTCGCTATCCATCTTTAAAGAAAAAATTTAACGAATTACAAAACAAATTAAAAAGTAAAATTAACGATTACAAAAATAAAATGATTAACCATTATTTAGAGGCAATCAATGATGACAATAAATTGTTATGGATCACAACAAAAAAACTATTACGATCGTCAGAGGAACCATATAATATTAAATTGAACAACCGTTCGATTAAAACGGACAAGGAAAAGGCACAGTCGCTGAACATCTCTATACAGTTTTCACCCCTCATCCTGACTGCGCGCAACATCATACAAAATTTATACAAGAATCAATAGCGATAGCGCGTCCAAATGATCGGGCCACCAAATATTTTACACTTAAAGAGGTATTTCAATACATCCGTAAAGCACCATTACATAAGAGTCCTGGTTTAGATCAAATTACTGGAGATATAATTATTCATCTACCACAAAAGGCGGCTATCCTCTTGTGTTACATTTTTAACGCAATCCTAAGAATGCGCTACTTTCCCCCCGCATAGAAAAAATCTATAATAATTATGATCCGTAGAAAACCACAAACAGATGTTTCGTCGTATCGACCAATTAGTTTACTTCATTATCGAAGATCCTAGAAAAGCTGATTCTTAGTCGTATTGATATAATAATACAAAATGCCGATGTGTAATTCAACAATGCCACCGATTAGTCGATGCAATTTCATTAATTTTGGAAAAAGGCGAAGTATGCTCCGCAGCCTTTCTCCATGTCACTCAGGCATTCGACAAAGTATGGCACGCCGGACTGCTATATAAACTACGCAACATTTTGAACGAGGATGTCTATTGCTTAAATCGTACCTATTAGATCGTTCGTTCGTTGTTAAAATCAAGGACTCATTCTCAGAAGCATATACAATCAGATCTTCTGTTCCTCAAGGCAGCCTATTAGGACCATTATTATATTCTATCTACATTGCTGACATACCAACTTCAACCTTAACTTTGTTAGCTACATTCACCGACGATATTGCAATACTGTCAAACACGGATGCCGCATGTGCTAATACTGCGGTTCAAAAACATCTCGACCGTTTGGAAGAGTGAGCCCGTCTTTGGCGGATCACCTTTAGTCCAGTTAAATGCCAGCACATCACGTTTATAAACAGATTTATAACGTGTCCTAAGCTAATATTTCATAAGACTGAAATTCCGCAAGTCAAATCTGTTAGATATCTCGGTATACATATGGATAAACGACTAACCCGGCGAGTTCATGTAATGTAAGAAAATCGGTTGCAACTCGTGCCGGACTGTTATCGCCGTTGCTTGGACGAAAGTCGATTCTTAATCTCGCGACAACAAGACAGATATATCAGTCAATTCTTGCTCCTGTGTGGAGATATGGCATAGAAGTGTCGTTTGTGGCTAATCTTAGCCGGTACGACAGGGGAAAAAAATATATATATATATATTTTCTTTGAATTTTGTTTGATCACTCACCCGGTTTTTTTCCGTGCCTTCTATAGTAATTTCCCGAACATCGCGGTCTATGCAATATCTCCTTAATAGTAATATTTCGTAGTTCCTCTATATTATACCGCTTCTTCGTTGGTATCTTTTTCTTAATTACTGCTAACTTTAATTTCAGCGAACGGTTCGATAGTACATCTGGTTCGGGTCGTGTTGTTGCATAAATATGCGGTTTATTAATGCGTAATAAATTTGATTCCCGACTATTTATCCGTCTTTATCCAGAGGCGATTGCCATATATATAATCTTTGCGGCGGCATCAATCAAGATGATCCTAACTAATTATTCTTAATGCAGTGTCATATATCTTTAGAGGTTAGTGGGTTGTAATTGCTTTTCCCACCACCGACCAAAATAGTACTACAAGAAGTGCGCCCGCTTAAATATGATAAATCCCCGAACCTCCGAAGCAAAAAACACTTCGACCACTATTAAATAATTAGACTTATATAGCCCCGGAAAAATTACAAATTACACGAGTAAATTTTCGTTATATGAAAAATGCGGATTCGTGAGACAATGCTATTAGTATCGTTCGTTCTAACATATTTACGTATTTCAAAAAATAAGTGTATATACGTATGCACAAAAAAACATATCGTGTGTATAATGTGAAAAAAAAATAATAATTTTAGAACTTGGGTATCATCATTTTTTTTTATCAAGGAGATAAATAAATTTATTAAAATAACAAATTCTTTAAACATATTCTTCGCTCTAATAAAATGATGAACAACAAGACACAACTTTGAAACAGCAGACAGATAAACAAAACTACTTAAAAAGTTAAAATAAAACATAAAAAATAAAAAACATATATGGAACATGTTTCTCAGATGAAATTCGGAATTCGAAAATTATGCGCAAAATTAATGTCTAATTCTCTTATAAAAAAAAAAAAAACTCGCTAACCGATTACGGATGTTTCCAACCAGAAATCCTAACAATTACGAAACAGCTCTATCAACCTACCGACCGACATTAAGAACACACACACCTACATACTTAATATTATACATATGTGTATATGACTATATATATATATATATATATGTATGTGTGTGTTTAAAATATCCACATTACTTTAGCAATTAAGACGTGTAAAAACATCGTTATATACATATATTAAACATACATTCAGGCATAACAACTATATTTTTCTCATGCTTTCCAACATATCGATAAATAACTAACACTCCTAAAAACAGGTACTAATGAATAATCGACACGGTTTACCACCCGCGAAGATAAAAAGACCTCCTAATCGACCAAAAATAAAATAAAAATAAAAAAATAAAAAAATAGAAAATAAAAATAAAAAAATAGAAAATAAATTCCGGAATCTACCAACCGCCAACAACATAATTCCCAGAAATGAAATCACCTTCACAGGCATACGCGTATAGTGTTGCAACACATTCCGACAACATTCTGCAGTGCGATGAACTTTACCACATCATCAACGAAACGCGTTCAAGCAGCACGGGAACAAGGTAGATTATCTGCAACGAAGTCATTTCAGTTTTGGCACTACACACAATAGTATTACCGATATACTTGTTATTGTTAATGTTATCATTTTTACCGCTGTTATGGCTACTATGGTTAAATATGTTACTCCTTTATTTACCGTATTTATTCATTTATATGTTAATTATCAAATTCATTTAGTACGACAACGATCATACACACACATTTACTTAACGTATATTTTAGATTCATATATATATAAACATATATACATGTATAAATATATATGTGTGGGTTTGTACAGTAGATATTAAATTAACGTACGTGATTGACGTAATCTTTAAAAAGCAATTTAAACTGCATTACAATAACGAACGTAACTCAGCTTTACACACATAACCGTCCACACTGTTTATAGTTGAAGTTTGAACGATTTTTTTTTTTAAAAGCTTATAACATACATGCAATATGTTCTACTGAACAATAGGCAGCACTGATCTGTATAAGTTTCTCGAAGCTGCGGTTATGTTTCTTGGAAACGTTCGATCGTTAATAATTGAACAACAAAATCGAACCTCGCCAGTAAATGCATAAATGTTAATAATTTTACACCGAATATAAATTACTAATCCGTAAAATAAAAAAAATAAAAAGCCGAAAAAAAAACAATAATCACTAACCGTCTGGTATATTACAAATACCTAGAACTTCCGCAAGGAGGGAAAACCGGGGATAATCGTCCCAAATGAAAAAGGCCGTTAAAACTTAGAATCTACGTTTTTAGTCAGAAACCTAGATGCAAATACATCATTTATCCACTAATCTATCTTTACATGTATGTATATACGCACGTGTGTCGTACTTAAATAAATAATCGACTCGTTATTAACGTTTAGAAAATATTCGCGATCGACTTTATTCGATTTTAAGACAGTTTATATGTAAAATCGCAGATTCCTGGAGAACAAACAGAATTTATAGAAAGATTGCGGAACGCCGGAACATACCTCGAACATAAGATTGGTAATAGAAAATTCTTTGGCGTACAATATGCCAGTAGTTCGTGTTCTATAGATACTATAAGGCGTGTGAGGATGCAATACGGAGTCAGTTGTGGCTAGAGTTAACTAATGTAAGTATATCGGAACACATGATTAAGACCCGATACATGCATAATAATAACATGGTGCGATTAGATCAAAAATTGCGATCAGATGAATTTTACACAAAGAAGGGGCAAGGGCGAATCGAGTCGTCCACTTTGTTCAACCTTTATGATGAATATATTACGAGAGTAGTAATATTCGATGAATGGGACGGCGGAGTCTCTTTGGGCTTATGTAGAATCTGCAACTGACGTTATACTGATGATACAACACTCATCGCGAGCAATTTGGACGAAATGCAAATATTGCTTAGAAAAGGTTTAAACTATCAGTAATTCGCAGCGGGCGGAATTTAGAAACACTTGCAATACAATCGAAGGTGCAAGAGAAAAGACCGAATGAATGATCGTCCTCCGCAGCGTTGGATAGATACGATAATAAAAAAATTTGGGTTACCTTCGTATTAATGTGTACAACAAGCTGAAGAACGGATGGTATGGCACGCAACGATTTCACGATACCTTTCTGGAATGAACGATCTGATGATGAAAATGATAAGAATAATATATATATATATATATATATTCCGCAAAAGTTAATCAACCGTCCAGCTTTACTCCTACGTAGTGTACCTGATCCGACCAATTAACATTATAGCGCTCATCTAGCAGGTTATGTTTTCCGCGAGTAAAGAAGATGACTTCTCGCAGCTTTTTCCAATATCCAATAATAGGCCATATACCCGACTGTAATTTATCACGTTTCGAGGAAAACGTACTTTTTTTCAATATTAACGAAAAACCCGCCTGTTCTAATTATACCGGCGACTACAGATCAGCTAAGTAAATTCGTTTCTAAAATTAAAAAAAAACTGACAGTTCCTCACAAACGTATTACGCAATTCCGTCGAATTATTTCTACTGGCCGCATATTTTCGTAATAAATATTACAAAAATAATAATAATAATAATAATAATAATAATAACAATGATAATTTTATCAAAACACCAGCTGCTGATAAAATTTTCTATGTCAGGAACTTCTGAGGAAATTTATTATCGTTATCGCTGGCAATTTAATTGTAACACGCTGTTTTACAGTCGTATATACGTATATTTTTGGGGACTCAATACCGCGGTGAAAGGTTATCACACCATCGGATATACAATCCTTAAAAAAATTAGATTAAATTAAATTAAGGCTTCAGCATAAATCGATGGTAAATAAGCGAAATACTCCTAAAATGAAGAAAATAATCAACGTCAATAATGCGTTTAAAGGCAAGTTAGAATTGCGATATATATATATATATATATATATATATATATATATATATATATATATATATATAAACTATATGAACACGTAATAGAATTTCGTGAAATAAATTGTTATCGCAATTTAATGGATACAAACACGTAAAAATCAAATTAATCGGTTATAAAAAAAAAAAAAAACGATAAAATGTTTAACTGAATCACAAAAAGAGAAAACAAAATCTCTGAAACTGTCAAAGAAATAGACAGGCGATTGCAGTAAATGTCACCTGTAAACTATATTCTAGGAATTAACGAAGAAAAAAAGATTAAGTAATTTTTCCGTTTTATTTAAGTTTTATTTTCGCCGTCGGAATGAACATTTTCAAACGTAACTCATAGATTAACCAATAGATTAACCAATAGATTATCATCTAGTAGAGAAGGTAGTTTTAACGGGGACAGAGAAATCAAGAAGCAATGAAACGCGGTAAAACTGCCGGGAAAGTTAATTTTCCAGCTAGTCGGAATAATGAAACGTTTAAATACCAAATGCCGACTAAACTTTTTAAAAAAAATATATATATACGCATCTATTGAAACCCCGCCAGAATTAAATAAACGTTTATCCAAAAAATCCAGCATACAAACGATTGTTCGAAATTTAGATTGATTCCTAATGAACCACGGATTAAATCCGACGTCGATCAAGCGCCAACTGTCGGATAAATGATACAATTCATTGAATTCGTTAAACGTGAATTATCTGGTCTTTTTCCCCCACAGTTAAAAAAATTAATATCAACATCGAAACATATATTACAGGTATATATATATATATATATGAAGATGAAGCTAGGTTTATAGCGGAAATAATGAAGAAGAGTGCAATTAAAGTAGCATTACATGAGACGGTGAATATTTGAATCACCTCAGATTCGCGGATGATATAGTTCTAGTGAGAGGAAGTGCAGAACAGTTACAGATGATGATAACAGATTTAACACGCCCGAACAAAGCAGGAATGAAAATAAATTTACATAAAACGAAAATAACGACGAACACAGGAAAAGGTAAAAATAATATATTTTGTTTTTTGCGGGAACAGCTGTAGCCAGTAGACGAGTTCCATTCGTGTAGACTGTCTAGGCATATTTGTAAGAATATTTGAGCGTGTTGGATGTCAGCTAATGGTAAAGTGATGTTTAAATCGTCCGCAAAGAATCTGGCTAAAATGGAAGGAGAGATGAACTCGATAATACTATTCAACAGAATGAGAAAACAAAATAAGTTTAACACGCTGCATTGCGGTACACCGTTTTCAATAATGACGTCTCGGGAGTCCTACTCTAACCTTGAAAGAACGAGTGGAGAGGAAGTTTTTAATTAACCATATTAATCAGCCTTTTATGCCCATCTCCGTCGGCAACTGAATAATTTTGAACCTCCAGATAGTGTCATATGCCTTACGGATGTCAAAGAATATAGAGAATTGATATTGATTTTTATTAAATGTGTTCAGCATTTTTTGGTGATAGTGTGTTTCTGTATTTACGGAAATCAGATTGGCTTTCAGGGATGAGATTGGATTTTTCTAAGAATCATAATAGCTAGTTTTGGTCACGACTTTTTTTTCCATTAATTTACAGGCGCTAAAAGTAAGTAATAAGAGCCTGTATGATGAAGGATTTACACGCTCCTTATCAGGTTTCAGAACAATCACCTGTGCTCGTGAACTCGGGAAACAATTTCCGGTCCATATACAAATATTCAGTAAGAGTTTCTTCCTGTCTGGAGGAAGATATTTCAGAAACAAAGAGGAGATTTGGTCGGGTCCCGGTGCTTTATTGGTTATTTTATTAATGATATTGTTCAGTTCTTGCTCTATGAATGGTTGGTTAAATTCTTCATGATTATCTGGACACGATATTTAACTGTCTTTGTTCTTCTTTAGCTTTATAGATTTGGAATTCTTCACTGTAGTTGCTTGTTAGCAGAGATACCAGCAAAGAAACCACCGAAGATATTTGCGACTTCGATCGGATCCTGGGTGAGACCTGACGAGTTTTTCAGTGCAACAGTCGGAGGGAGGGCTTTTAGCTCTATTTAGAATATTTATTTTTGGACAGATTTCAGATGGATCGGAGTAAGCGTTAGTTTCTGATATAAATTTTTCCCTGTTATCTCTTTTGCGTTCTCTAATAGCTATTTTTATATTACGGTTCACACAGATACATTGCGCATTTTTACCGATGGAGATGACCTCGGCACAATTTGAGCGGGTCGAGTAGATAAATCAATGGCTGATACTTTGCTATTGGATGAATTTAGCCTTAGTTGGCAGTTTACTGTAATAGTTGACCTTTGTGTTAGTAGTTTTTCAAATGTATGTGTCTTTTCTTGTTGGATATAGGTTATGCGTATTCATGTCACCCACCAATATGAATGGTTTCGACAGTTGCGATATTAATGAATTTACTTCTGCAAATGATGGTTCAGGAGGCATGTTAGTGAGGTAGTGGAAGTTGGTTGATTTACTGAACTACATCCTAACTGTGACATTTAAGTGTTTATTGAAAGGGTTTTTTTTTTGCGATAAGTTCTCTTTCATCTATAAAGGTTGCAACTCCACCCAGTGCGAGTAATCCGCTGATGTGGTCATAACGGTAAATTTGTTAATTTCTTGTTAATAACGAATATAAAAACACGCCGAAAATGAATTGAGCCAAAATTCTATAGTCTAAAGAATCAATTCGAAAGCTGTTCTCTTTATTTATCCATTTTCTCTTTCGACGGAAAAACTTTCGTTTATTTTCGAAATTCATCGCCGCTAACTTATCAAAAAAATCAAATAACGAAAAAGAAGTCCGACATATCCAGGCTTTTGCGTAATCTCTATTATATCGATCCAGCGGTAGACGAGCGTTATTATACGGTCATAGTTGAGTCGGCGAAATTAGAAAATTCGCGTTTGGTAAGTAAAACGTTCTTTAAACGAGTTTAAAAACGTACAAAAAAAAAAAAAAGAGTAAACAAAAAAACGGGGCAAAGTTTTCTTATACAGAAGGCGAGCAAAAGAACTAAAAACAAGACTTTTAACTCGAAGAAAAAAGGAAATTTGAAAAGCTTAATCTCTTTTTCTACTTTGGAAACAACTCTTTGACTTAAATATTAACCGTTTTAAACAAATAATAATAATAAAAGTCTGATTAAAACATTTTGGACGTCCGAAGAAACTCAGTTTGTAATTTTGTAATACCTAGACGCACGAGCAGCAATTTACGGTGGGGCGAGATGCGGCCCAACCCCGGTCAACAAAGAGAATATTCTAGTACAAATTTAAGCAGGAATGACGGTCATTCTGATCGTTCAAGCGAAACTTTTTAAAAATCATAAAATCAACAACCGAGCCAGTGTATCGCCTGCATGGTATGGCTAGAAACGTCAGATTAATTAACCGTTTAACAATTGAACACATTCCATTTTTCCATGATTGTGTCTTCGCAGGACAAAACCTCCATCAACCTGCTTCTAAACCGTTCACCGTATTCTCTTAATATGCGCACGCAAATTTACAACATACCATTAGTTTACCTCTTCAAAACATCCTCGCCAACGCCGCTTCAGCAGTCACCTAAGCTCTTATATATATATATATCAGAAAAACATACTTTTGTAAACGCATAAAAAAAATTTACACGGTCGCAGCAGTAACACTTTTCAATCGACATTACAACGTAGAATTTATACGTTTAATTTTTTGGAACGGATCGTAAAAAAATGTTACATTTGTAATTTTTTTCAATCGTGTCCTCGATAAAAACTCGCCATTTTCGAAATTTAGTATTTAAATGGAAAAACACAACCATGACAATGTCGATAACGAGATAAATCGATCGTAAAAAATCGAATTTTATCGTCGTAATATTCAGGCTGTATCGTAAATTTAACTATCGACACATAAAAAAACAAATTTGGAATACGAATTATTAACGAGGCCGGTTTAAATACATTTCAGGATCGTTTCAAAATAGGCCAATAAAAACGGTCCATCGAATTTGTTACAGAGAAACAGAAAATCAAAAAAAAAATTCAGTAGATACTTCGCAGACAACGACGCCGATGTGATCAGGATCGTTAGGTAAATATTAAAAATCGGATGAAATTTTTTAAAAACGAGAAAAACGATCATAATACGCGAAATTTAAAAAAAAAATGCGAATATTGAAGAAAATAGCAATTTTTACGCTCGTTCAACGTATATGTACATTTTTTACCATATATAACATAATACGAGCTAGAACCCGCATTATGTATAATTAAAAGTGCTAGCCCATTTTGTAACGTAAAGAAAAACACACAATGGGCTAGTCGCGATACGTTCGATAGGAGGCGATGGAATATTATTTAGAAGAGAACAACAGTGCAATAAATATACATAGTAAAACATATAATACGATCAAATTCACTGAAGATATAGAAATAATCGAAACCGAGAAAGGACTGCGAGAATTTTTCAATATTCTAAATAAAGCTCTAATGAATATAAGCGCCAAAAAAATAAAAAAACCAAATAATGGTGCGGATAAAATGATACAAAGTATAAACATTTTTCTGAATAATCAGAGCACAAATCAAATAACGGAAATACCATTTTGGAAAGTGTAATATCATGAGATGCTCGAAAAATAAAATATATTAAGAGAGACCTAGACTTAGATATATGAATAAAAAAAAATTGAGAAAGTTATGCCACCGTAAAAGCACAGGTTTTTAACGAACCTAACTATGCCATACTGTTTTAGTTTTTCTATCCTGTAAGCACAAATGAAATAACAGAAATACCATATTTGGAAAGTATAATATCATCAGATACTCGAAGAATAAAGCATATAACCTAGACTTAGATATACGGATAAAAAAAAAAAGAGAGAAAGTTATGCCACCATAAAAGCACAGGTTTTAAACGAACCTAACTATGCCATACTGTTTTAGTTTTTCTATCCTGTAAGCACAAATGAAATAACAGAAATACCATATTTGGAAAGTATAATATCATCAGATATTCGAAGAATAAAGCATATAACCTAGACTTAGATATATGGATAAAAAAAAAAAAGAGAGAAAGTTATGCCACCGTAAAAAAGCACATGTTTCACTTTCGAAAACATACCTAACTATGCCATACTGTTTTAGTTTTTCTATCCTGTATTCCTAATAATCTTATTTATAGACATGTTTACTTATCTTCTCCGTTGGATGAAACACTGAGTAATGTCCGATAGTATTAATCTATTGTGGTTTATACACCCTTCTTCTTAGCATAACCGAGGAATAATTTCATTCTAACGGCTTGGTTGGAAAGTTATTTGATATTTTCCTGCATTTCTTTTTTTCTCTTTAATGTATCGTTAAATAATCTCTTTGATTCTAAAGACTTTTATTTCGAATAGTAGTAATAGCTTTTAACTTTTAATATTATCTCGTTGAGAGTCAATAATTGTCCGGTAAGTTCACTGCCTGTGCTTCCGGAACGACCTGGTATTCAAAGTAGTGTTATACTGTTGCGGTATTATTTTTAATTATGTCCTATAATATTTTTATTATATTATTGCGTTGTACGTTCACGTTTGCTCGATAATCTGTTATAATTATATAAAATTTTCTACCGTTGTTTTTTCTAACCAATTTTATGACCAAAATATTTCTTTTTTTTCCTTCAATTATATTTAGCAGGATTAGTTGGATTAATTCGCCTTTTGTAGCACCACGTTTCAAAGACAGTGATTTTAATTTTGTTGACTTCCGATAATGTCTAAGTTTCCGAAATATATCTTATTGTTGACCACACAAAACAGCGAAGAATTTTCAACTTTAGTCGTATCTTTTAAGTACTCGTCCCATATAAATGCATTTCGTCCGCATCATATTCTTCTTTCTATTTCTTCATATGATTAAACTTCCTAAATACTTGTACCTGATCACCTGTTCGATTTTTTCCTCCATCCATATATGTTTCTACCGATGCCCCATTTTGTGTGTTTGTTATTCTCATGACTTTTGTTTTTCAAACGTTTATTTTCATTTCTACCTTCTTATCTTCTAATGATATTTTATTAATTATTTTTTGCGGATTTTCTTTTGTATCAGCCAAATATACCTGATCATCCGCGTAGCTTATATTCGCTATCCTTATTCCATTTATATTTCTTCCGCATATGCGTTGAACAGTCTCGGTGACTAGAAGTCTACTTAACAATCATGATAATATCTATTTCTTCTCAAACACACTCAATAAATATCGTTTTCCAGGGACACCATGTGCTAGCTTCTGGTTCACTTTAATATTCGACCATTTCAAGTTCAAAGAATCGATTATTGAAGAACAAGGCTCGAATAAGGTTCAAAGAAACCAAGAATCCGATCGAATACTATACGAATACGTTTGGAAGGAACAATGGACGTCGTTATGTAATTCCTTATAAAATGACGAAATTTCGTAAGAATGTCGACTTTTGTACAAAATTCGAACAGGTCACGCGGCAAATGCGCCCTCTACAAAAATGGGTATTTCTGATCCTGCAGATTGTTTTTGCGACCATCTCGAACAAACAATAGAACACAGTATGCAAAATATATTCAAAAGAAGGAATTACAATCTAATGTTTGCATCAACTACGCTGCGAACGTTTAAATTGGATTTCAGATTTAAGATTTGAATTATATAGTTCAACATCATACGATACGGTTGTGAATTCAGACCTACAACGAAATTATTCGAAAATCTATTCGACAGCCACGTGTGATCGGTTACACCGAAATAGATGATAATGCTAACGTATATACTTATTTGCATTACGTCCATATATATTGCGAAGTAACTCGATAAACCACATCCCGATTAAAATACGTAAATATTGGAACGTCTAGATATATTTTCATACCTACATGTATGAACATTAAAATATGTATACACATACACACACACACACACACACACAAACAAAAAAAACAATATACCTATATAAATATATAATGTATATAGTGTATATATATATATATATATATATATATAACGATTCGCTTATTTCTATCCACTGCTGGATGTATATGCATATTATGAGGAATAAAAAGATAAATAATTAATATAAAATTACGACAACATGCAATGTAGAAATATAGACAGGTCGACACACCTCTGTTAATATTACACATTTAATTATGATAGCACTATTTCGAATATATATGGACAATAATAAAAGCTCTTAGCGAACAAGGCATAGAAGACGAGTATATGAACATAATAAAAAATATATATGATTCGCCCACTATGAAAGTACAACTTGTGGAAACAACAAATGAAATATTAATAAAAAGAGGAATTAGAAACTATTCATAGCATCCCTGGAGTGTATGTTCAGAAATTTAAATTGGGAATCATACGGTATTAATAATGATATTGTGTTAATGAGTAATAGCGCACATGCTTTACAGGACATCGGTAAATGACCTTTATAGTTGCTCTAAAGCAGTAGCATTGAAGATAAATATAGATAAAACTAAGATCATGTCAAACTCACACTTGTTACAAGAAATAACAATAGAGGGGCAAATATTAGAGCAGGTTAATGAATACGTGTATCTGGGCCAAGTAATCACAGTAGACGAAGAAGCAATGTATGAAGAAATTAAAAGACGGACCCACCTTTCATGGATAGCGTTTGGAAGGCTAAATAGTGTATTGAAAAACAAAGACATACCGAACTGTTTAGAAAAGAAAGAGTGCATACTCCCAGTGCTCACATACGGAGCGGAAACGTGGTGCCTGACAAAATATGTTGTTAGGAAACTGGCCGTAACACAGAAGGCCCATGAGACAATAATGCTGGGTATCAAGAGGCCGGATCGAAAACGCAATACATAGATCAGGCAGCAAATGGTGATGTTGCTGGAATAACAGACGATAGGTGGACCAAAAGAATGAATAACGCAGTGGACACTGAGAGAAGGGGGCAGAATCCGTGGTCGCCCGTTTAAGCGATGGCAAGACGACATTCAAAAGTCAGCCGGAGTTAAATGAATGAAACTATGCTTGGGACCGAGTAGAATGAAAATTGAATGGAAACGATTACATCCAGCAGTGGATAGAAATAAGCGAATCGTTACCGTGATATATATACATTAAATACATTATATATTTATATATAACAATAAGCGAAATCAAATACGCTTTAAAGAAAATGAAAAATAACAAAGCTAGCGGGCCGGATGGTATAATCCCAGAAATGATTAAAGAAGGAAATGAGGAGATTTTGGATTTGCTGAAAAATCTGTTCAACAAATGTTTAAAAGAGAACTCTATCCCGCGACTGTGGAACGAAGCAGATGTTATCCTAATACACAAAAATGGTGATACAGCTAGTTTAGAAAATTACAGGCCAATTAGCTTATTTATCACATATGTACAAGCTTTATATAAGTATTATTACAAATCGAATGACGAAACAAATAGATTACTGCCAACCGTGCGAGCAAGCGGGCTTTAGATCCGGTTTCAGTACGCATGATCACATTCACACTATGAGGATTTTAATATCTAAGTGCAAAAAATACAACATGGAATTGCACATGGCGTTCATCGATTATCATAAAGCGTTTGATACCGTGGAAACATGGACAGTGTTGAAGGCGCTTGAAGAAAATGGTATAGATGATGAATTAATTAAAAATATTTATAATTCGCCAATGATGCAAGTACAACTGGTGGAAAAAACAAATAAAATGCCGTTAAAGAGAGGCGTCAGACAAGGAGACACAATATCTCCGAAGTTATTTATAGCAGCCTTAGAACGTATGTTCAAAAATTTGTCTTCTAAAGGTGTGAATATTGACGGGAAGATAATTAGTCACTTGCGTTTTGCCGATGACATTGTGTTGATTAGTAATAATGTTGGTACCTTACAGGAAATGATAACTGACCTACATAACTGTTCCAAAAAAGCAGGATTAACCATCAATATTAATAAAACGATGATCATGACAAATACACCTCAAAAGTTACAAATAAAACTAGATGACCAGATACTGGAACAGGTCAATGAATATATAGGTAAAATTATTACTACACAGAAAGAAACAATGCGTAAAGAAATTAAAAGGCGAACGCATCTATCGTGGATAGCTTTTGGGAAGTTGAGTACTGTCCTCAAAAATGAAGATATACCTAACAGCTTGAAGAAGAAAGTATACGAACAGTGCATCCTTCCAGTGCTTACATACGGAGCGGAAACATGGAGCCTAACGAAGTATGTTGTTAAGAAACTTGCAGTGACACAGAGAGCCCACGAAAGATTAATATTGGGCATCAAGATATCAGACCAGAAAACCAACACGTGGATAAGACAGCAGACTAAATTGTCAGATGTAGTCGGACGTGTAGCGCAGTTAAAATGGAATTGGACAGGTCATGTAGCAAGAAGAAACGATGACAGGTGGACGAAACGAATAACAGAATGGCTTCCAAGAAAAGGACGCAGAAGTCGCGGTCGGCCGGATACAAGGTGGCAGGAGATCAGCCGGTGTGAAATGGATAAACGAGGCCCAAGATCGCTACAGGTGGAAACAAAAGGGGAACGCTTACATCCAGCAGTGGATTGATATAAGCGCATCGTGGTCGTGATATATATATATATATATATATAAAGCCGACGAAGAGATAGAGGACTTATTTCTCTATCTGAAGACCATAACAAAATTTTAAATTCAATTAAAATATTAAAACATTGCTATATGCAAGCTAATTTCAGAGTACACTACATCTCTGAATAAATAACCATAAAAACAAACCCAAACCTAATTCATAAAACATCCTTAAAAAATCAGAAAAAAAAAATAATAATATAAATAACATTATAAAATATTAAAATAATTATAAAATTCTAACGATTATAATCTACATAAAATATTAGAACAAAATTTACGCCATATTTGATGATCTGAAATATTTCATAACTCGCTAATGAAATAATCGTACGAGCAAACAAAGAAAGCGTTATGTACGCATAAATCGTACGAGGTGAAAAATGACGCAGGATTTTTGGAATGTAATACCTTTACCCGTGATTAATTAAGATGTGTAATAAGAACGATTTTAATGAAATATAGGATTACACTGGAATATAACAGCTTATTTACATATTATATATGCACACACTATATTCATATTCACGCATTTAAAAAATGCCAGTGTTAAGACATGTGTGTGTGTATATGAAATACATTACATATATATATATATATATATATATATATATATATATATATATATAGTGTATGTCGCGGTGACGTAGTTGCTACAACGCTCAACTGTGAAACCGATGGACGAAGTTCGACTGCGACTTATAGCATAAAGTTCTTCATCATCATAGAACATTTAATTATCACGGAGAACGTAAAAGCACCTCATGCGTTGCATATGATTAACGACATGAACGCTGGCCTATTTTGTACACAGACACAAAAAAAAAAAAATGGGCTAGTCGTAATGTTCGGTAATATAGACACATATGTAAATAAAATAATATTATTCGATATAAGGGTGACAAACAACGTAGACGAACTGCAAAACTTTTTCGACGTATTAAATGCCTTACACGATGGTTAAAAACTACAGTTGAACATTTCAACAAAGTACATAGCGACATCACGAATCTACAAAATCACTCACAGGACTCGTGGAAAAGAATCGGCCAAAACTAAAAATATCGACTAACTAGGTTATAACACAAACGATCGATAGGAATGCGTACAATGAAATCAGAATTTGAATCTAAGCCGCTCGGGACGCATTTTCAAAACTAAGAAAAATATTACGATATCGAAATTAATAAAAAGTTCTCTCGATATCGCTGTATTGGTCTGAAATATGGATTCCTAAAAACAAAAAAAACCGTATCTTTGAAAAATACGTCAGACAAAGTGACAGATAAAATGTTCAACTAAGGAGTATGGCAGCGTTCGAATATTATAAACTAAAATAGGTTGGTCGCGTAATGAGTATATAGTCTACTCCACGTGTTAATACAAGGAAACATTACCAGAGAAGAGCAAACACGCAAACAGAATTAGATTGGTCTAATTTACCAGTTATATCAGTTTGTTCCGAATGGTTCTAGATAGACGTAGGATTGTTCAAATATCAACACGTTCAAAGAATGATGACGATAATATATAAATGTGTGTATGTATGCATACCTATCCTAAACACACACGTATATATACGAATAAATAGGTGTATTTATGCAGATAAAGGAACAACAGTAAGTGGAGAAATATCAAAAAGAAATTCGTCATAAACCAAATTTTAAGTGCTTTCCGAAATAACGAATATTCCAAAACCAAAGTTAATCCCACACGAATTAATTCAATATTTTGAAGCAAAATGTACAGGTCTCATTTAGATATACACAACATTCATTCGGAATTATTCGTCTCACTGGGTAAGATTATAAATTTGGTCTACGTTTGCAAGAGGTCGTTTGAAGCAGACGTTCTAACATATTACACACAGAAAGAAACACACACACATACATATATATATATATATATATATATATATATATATATAAACAACTTAAAAACGGATAAATATACTTATAATTTAAAATCCAACGAATATAAATAATTTAACAGACAGATGTGATTCGATAAATACATTTAAATTTATAAACGCTTCTTTTCGCAAATTATTAAAAAGAGTACAAGGAATTTATTCGGCTCGTCCATTTTTTATTTATGCCCATTTTTATTTCTCGATGTGCCTAATCTGAACAGACAGCAATTTAAATAATATTTTTACGAAGCTAAATTATTCTCGAATACGAAGAAAAAAAGTACGTCAGATGTAACGCTTACATTGGATCATGCAACACTTGAAACGTTTGAAAAGTCAACATTGATATACGGGAAGAGAAGAAAAATTTGTTCTCGAATTCACAACACGTCCAGGTTATATATATTCGTCAGTTTGCCAATTTATATTTATTATTTCATTCGAACAAGTAAAAATAGATATACTCCATTTCATGGCGTGTTATCGAATACACTTATATATTAAATATCAAACCTTTCGAACACACACACACGCATATATATATAGATATAAAAATTTATTATTGTCTCATATGTGAAAACGTTAGGAAATATTCTGAAGTTCAGGTTCGAATGGCGGGTCTATAACTTTAAACAAATTTCGATAACCAAAGAGAAAAGGATTTAGTTCTACTGATGCATTAAGTTCTTTTACATTGTATATTCAGAATCATCTGGCCTATAAACGGAGGGTCGTATCTGTTTTAATTGATGTTCAGACGACTTATGATAATGTCAATCTGTCCACATTATAAAAAGAGTTGATAACACGTGGGGTTAACCAAAAAATTTGTACATGGATATTTAATGGTAGAAAGTGAACAGTAAGACGTAAACGGTACGCAATATGCCTCGGTTTATTCTGGCAAAGGTTTAGCTTAAGGAATTATTATACACTCTACGAAATCGATAGAACAAATTTAAGATAAATCGATAGTGATATTTCAGTATGCAAATGATAAAATTACAGATAGCGCTAAATAAATGGCAAAATTTCCTAGTTACTTTACAATTGGATATTAATAAGACTCGTGGTATGTTGTTCACGTGAAAATTTTCCGAACATCACCACTACTGCGCATCAATAAAAAGTCTATTGTCTTTGAACAGCCCGCCAAATACCTGGGGGTAATATTTGACCCTAAAATGTCACACGGAATGAAGAGACCGGATTTTTGTTTGTTCAAAGGACTTAATGTACTACAATCCGTTACCGGTATGAAGTCGGGTGCCCATTCAATACTCACCAGATCCCTATAGATTATATTACGTCGTTCATTTCTTTTAATATAACAGCGAAAAAAATTACAGTTAATGCAGAATGCTGCCCCCCGCATATAATTGGGCACCATGCACTCCACTCCCATTAATATGTGCAGGCAGAAGCTGCGGGAGCCTCTCTTTTCGTTAAGACAGAAATTTATATCGGACAAATTTTACCTTAGGGTCAGGCAGCGTTACTCTCGCATAATCAACAAACAACTTACTCGTATATACAAAAAATATTAGCTTAGTAAAAATTTACATCCACTCATTCATAGTCGTAACAGACTAAACGAGATAAGTTTAGTATAGACGTCTTTAGACACCTTTTATAAAACTTCCTTCCAGATACTACAGTTTAGATTAGAGGTAGATACTAGTTTTTTTCAATACATCGAACAGTCTCCTAAATAGAATTAACAACTCCATCGTCAAGTCAGCATTGGAAGAGTACAACGCTTATGAAATTATTTAACCGACGACTGTATTGAACATTTCAAAAGGAGATATACAGCGCCTTTTTTTTTATCACAGTAGAAACATCTCTAAATTGTTCCGCATACCATATGCAAACTCATCATTTTTGATGGAAATGTATATGATGTACACGAGGCTGTTTCTTTTAAGAAAATATCCTAATACTCACTGACTCCATGAGTGTTCCTTTACAACTGTCTAGATTCCCGGAATTTTCAATGAATATACTAGAGCTATCAATACGACAGTGGGTTTAGTAACTTCACAAGCGTGGAACTAAGGTGGCCTTGTCCACTGTGGCGTCCGTGGAAATGAGATAGCGGATGCGATTAATCGATCGTATCTAATTCCGGCCATTGAGAAGCCGGTTAAACTACAATGAAAGTATTCTTCTAGTTGTTCATCCTCCATATTTCGACGCAAATTACAGCACAAGGACGCGTAGATTATCACTTTTGAAAGGTAATTACCAAAATTAAACGCGACGTATCTAATTCCGGCCATTGAGAAGCCGGTTAAACTACAATGAGAGTATTCTTCTAGTTGTTCATCCTCCATATTTCGACGCAAATTACAGCACAAGGACGCGTACATTATCACTTTTGAAAGGTAATTACCAAAATGAAACGCGACAGCTACAGATACATGAAAAATATTCTCGCCGGTCAATGTTGACTGTACGTGCATGGCATACGGTGTCGGCCGATGACGGTACGGTCTAGTGGGAATAGGCCTATATAAATTCAAGCAAAAAATATTTGTCTGCATGTGCCGGTACGGTTACGGTCCTAGTATGGTGCGTTCCAGTAGGTACAGACCATAAATTTGAAAAATAAGAGATTTATGGTGTAGTAAACAGTCTGCGAAAAAATCGTTTACCAATTTTCTAATGTAAAATTCCTTGAATGGAAATCAGATGATACACACTCATGAGTGACTTATAGAGTAAGCTTACTTTTACGGAACGAATACACGAATGTGTTTTCAATACGCATAAACACATAAGCTCGCTGTTACCTATATTCGATGGATAATCTACACTACTTCCGATCAACAAGCTATTAATATATAAATAAATTAAATGCACTTTAGATTAATCACGTTTGGTCTAACACAAGCCTTAATAACGTCGATAAATTACAGCGTTTATAGAACCGATGCTTTGGAATTGTACTAAAAGTAAACCATTAGTACATGACAAGCGGTTATAATGAAAACATCGTCTACATTTTAATTAGCGCCGCGTGTCTAACATATAACTGTTATTAATCAAATAGGTGTACTTACGATTATCAATACACACGTATAAAATAGATTTCGCTCGCTCGATTAAATAATAAATAAATATCATTTCGACTTTTAGCGTACAAATATTTCTCTACGTTGCATCAAATCTATTTGTTAACTAATTATACGATTTATTATTACGAAGTGTATACGTATTAAATTATTAGATGTATTACGTCTCTTTTCGATATGTTTATGTATATATATATATTTATTTATTTATATCATTTATCCACTCGTGTCCGAGTATGGACTACCACCCGTTATTGATGTGTCCTGGGGTGACTAAGTAGCCCGATTCTCGTAGCACAATCCTGCATACGTTACATTTGAAGGTGCCAGTGTTGCTGGATATTGTTCCTGTCATGAGCACGCAATTGCGTTTTTTCTTATCTGCCACGGTTTGAACTTTTTTATTCGCACATTGTAGTCCATTTATAGATGCACATTTTCATCCTTTCCTATCTATCGCTACTTTCTTCCATTTCTTGGGATCTATATCGCAATCTTTAAATATTTTCCTCAAGAAGCCTTTGTACGGCCATCGCGGACGTCAAATATGACGCTTTTCATCCAACAATTTACCATAGAAAATCTTTTTGGGAATCCTGTTTTCATCCATTCTTATAACGTGTCCGGCCCATCGTAGACAATTTTTGTAAAGCAACAGTTGAATAGATTGGCAATTTGCCCGCTGTAAAATGTCACGGTTTGACACAATATCTTGCCATCAGACAAGCAGTATTCTGCGCAAGGAATGATTCAAGTAAGCGTATGTTTTTTTTTTTGTATGAAGCCCAGGTTTCTGATCCGTAAAGTAACGTTGGTAACATTACAGTTTTGTAAATTATAAGCTTGGTTGGTAAAAGAATGTGTTTGTTATTGAAGACTCTTTTATTTAGCCTATTTACAGCGGCTGAAGCAGCTTGTATTCTGCCGTTTATCTCGTCATCTGGACTGACATTGTTACTTAATATGCTTCCAAGATATTTAAAGCTATCCAGATATGTTTATATATATATATATATATATATGTATGTGTGTGTGTATACAAACTTTTTACCTATCTTTTCTTTTTACACGAACGATTATCAATACAGACGTATAAAATAATATATTTTGCTCGCTCGATTAAATAATAAGTAAATACATTCCTACTTTTAGCGTACAAATATTTCACCAGGTTTCGTTAAACCTATTTGTTAATTAATTATAGAATTTATTATTACGAAACGTATAGGTATTAAATTATTTTACTTGTACGCCTCTAAATAATTCGATATGTTTATATACACTGTATATCACGTGAATAGATTTTTTATTTCTTTTTACGCGAATTTTTTTTACTAAATACGTAAGCGCCGTGCGAATATGGTTTTTTGAAAAAGAGTTCTAACAAAACATATACGAAAGAATCGAATAGGCAAATAATACAGAGCAGCGATTGATGTTAAAGAAGAGGGTGTTGTAATCGATTAAGAATCAAAGATGTAAGAAAGTGCCGTGGAAAAACGATAATTGATTAGGAAAAGATTTGGCAAGAAGCGATTGATAATTCAGTCGTTCGGCGGGTTATTCCGAATAATAATAATTAATAATCAAAATAATCATAATTTCTACGAATTTAACGCGAGTGCGCGAACATTAGTACGTCTTGACCTACAGAATTTAAAATTAAGGAGCGGGTAACGCGCGAAACCAAACAAACGACTATTTCCGGTTATCGGTTTTAATTTTAAAATAACCGTTTTTCGTCCTCTACTTAATTAAAAAATCGGGGAAAAAGAAAACTTCGCGGCACACCGATTAACGATCAACAACAGAACTTTTTCACGGCTTATTATTACGACTATGATTATTATTGTCATTGTTACAGTCATTATTATTATTATTGCAATCGATTAAAAAAAAAATCGACTTGTGGGGGTGTTAGCTGACGTAATCTAATTAAATCGATAAATAAAGCGTAAACATAAAAAAGTACACAACGAAATACGCGCAACGAACGCGTTATTTATAAAATTGCGCTTACGATTAGATAATGAAAAATTATTAAAAATAAATTAAACAATAAAACAGAAAAAAATGTATTAAAGGTCATTACTATTTGACACGTTCCATATATATATATATACATATGAAACATACACCTTGTCACTACTAATTTATGTTCTACGTATATAATGTAACTTTTCGGAAATACGGCCGATACGGCGATTAGAAATAATTTTATTCGACGTCTAAATTTTAACATTTTGTCTTATACACGTATGTATATATATATATATATATATATATATATATATATATATATATATATACATATATATATTTACAAAACATATAAACAAAATCATGAATACATGAATAATTGAATAATTAAGAATGTTAAGTATCTTGAAGAAATATATATTTACAAAACATATAAACAAAATCATGAATACATGAATAATTGAATAATGAAGAATGTTAAGTACCTTATATATATACCTTAACAGTTAACTTACTAATGTATAACTACATCTAATGTATATGTAATAAAATTTAAATTTAAATTTTATTACATATACATTAGATGTAGTTATACATTAGTAAGTTAACTGTTAAGGTATATATATAAGGTACTTAACATTCTTCATTATTCAATTATTCATGTATTCATGATTTTGTTTATATGTTTTGTAAATAAATATATATATAAAATAAATATATATACGTGTATAAGACAAAATGTTAAAATTTAGACGTCGAATAAAATTATTTCTAATCGCCGTATCGGCCGTATTTCCGAAAAGTGACATTATATACGTAGAACATAAATTAGTAGTGACAATGTGTATTTTTCATATATATATATATATATATATATATATATATATATGGAACGTGTCAAATAGTAATGACCTTTAATACATTTTTTTCTATATATATATAAAAGATGGTAGAGAAGAGAAAAAAGTGAGATTATGGCAGAGAAGGAGAGAAAACAGAGAAACACAAGTCTGATGATATATATGGGCCTTTATTCGTAATGAAATACGTAATCACACATACGCGCGTATATAATATATATATATATATATATATATATAAATAATTCACAGTGCCATTTTTTTTTAAAGGAAAGGAGCAATCCAAAAACTCGTACGTGATACTTCAGATTATCACACACGATATCTTACATTTAACGTCATCCGACTCTAGTCGGAGAATGTTGTTCTGCTCTCAGATGATACTTTTCCAAATCGCTAATTCTGCACCACCATCGTAAAGCAGCGCAATGACATACACACTCGTATTTTGACATTGTAATTTCTCGGAAGTATTTATTATTTTCTATCGAAAAAAGAAGAGTAAGTATTTTATTTAAATAGCATCGTACGCGTAGCTAAGTAATTGAAGATAACTTAACCTTTACCCTAAAACTGGTAGCACTGTATTGGGACAACTGATAATAAGATATAATATATAAATATTCGGATATACAAGAAAAGCAAATAATAAAAAAAACTGCAATAAAAATAAAGAGAATACAACAATGCGACGGAGGGTAGTTAAATACGTATGTACGATGTGATCACGTGTATATATATATATATATATATATATATATATATATATATATATAATGCGAGAATCGACAGCATGCATGAAGCTACTGACCTGTCCTATATTAGAGATTTCGTTCTAAAGCTGACTGACTTTTTTATTATGCTCATATCAAAACAATGTACTTGTCTCCTCGATTGCCAGTTACGATTCTAAGCAACTTCGTTTCATGTATTCCAAATATAAACACAGATTACTTATACATAACATTATGTAATAATTAATTATAATTTATTTAATTAACCCGTTTACTTAGTAAGCACTTTCGACACCCGTGTCATCCACTTTTTTTTTTATACATAGTATTTATTTAAGAACTCACAATCTAAACAATACATTTTTGTAGTTTAGACTTAAGTTTCTATATTAACATGTATTATTTGTAATTAGAAAACATGTTTATTTTTGTAGCAGATTTTTATTTGTTTTTTTCCTGCAGCATGCAACGTTTTCTTTTCTTTTATTCATTATATTGTTACTGTGTTATTGTGGTAAGGTGTTCCCGGTACACAATGTTTGTAATCCATGTGTTATATTTTCTTTTATGTTTATACCTTATGCAAATATATTTTTGTTGTTGTTATATATATATAGGCACATCACACGCATACACACATATACACGTAACTGTATAAATACAATTAATTGAAATAAACGATCAATATTATAAAAATAACCTAGGCTTAATTGTAAGATGATCATATCTAGAATAACGCATGATGAGAGTTAACGTGTCGCGATCACCTATGTAACATTAATCAACTTATTCCGATGCGTTTTGCGTGTATCGCAACATTATTTGGATAATTTATTTATTTACGAAAAATAAATATAAAATTGGTAATTTTTTAAAAGACGCTGTTGAAAACCGACCACCAAACAGAACAGGCATAGGTAAAAGGTGAAATAACACGTGTATATAGTAGTTTCGTATTAACACATACGATCACCGATAATAAATTGATGAAAGCGTGCGCATAAATTTTCTAATTATATTACTAAAACTACTATTAAATGTCAATAAACGAGAATCCGGAATGAATCCTAAATAGTGAACTTAGTTATGCCGGTGAATACTCTTACCATTAATGGCAGCTTCCGCTATAACGAGGGTTGACATCACCCAGTACAGTGAATAGCGTCTGTTTTGTCTGCGTTTAACCACCAGCGTGTTTATAAATACAGCGCTAGCGAATTTTTGTATTACGTATAGTATTTGGTGTGAAAGGTGGACAATTATAAAACCAAATCATCAACATATATATATATAATACATATATATATATATATATATATATATATATATATATATATATATATATATATATATATATATATATATATAGTGTTCTTTCGAACTAAACTACTTAGATAAATCATTTATTAAGATTATAAAATCGTAATACACAAGCCCGTGGTACACCCGAGTGATAAGAGTTTCTCACGTGCGAGGTGAGTAACATAGAGATTTCTATCGCTTAAATACGATTTGATTAACTTAATTAGATATAATGCAAAAAAAAAAAAAGATATACACGAAACTTTTACTAATTAATATACTAGATTCAAGTAATTAAAATAGTAATTGTAATTGAAATAGACTATAGAAAAAAATTCGGAATAAATTTATTTTTTTATTATTTTTTTCAGAAATTAATTTGTGTGCACACTACGGTGACTGACTTTAAAAATGTATTTCGAAATACATCGGTAAGAACGCTCGCCCACGATGATTGATGAATTATATTAAAAACGATTTTGCGACAAACGCCGAAAATTAACAAGACACCTGCAAATAACGATTACATTTTAGATAACAACTATAACTATTAGTGAACATACAAGTATATTTGATTTATCGATATATTATTTATGCACATACATAGACACATAATTATATATTATATATATATATATGGCAATCGAGTGTTCATTTATACCGATACCAAGAAACAACATCCAGAACAGAAGAATGCGGACACTACACAACAACTCGTTCATTATGATTTTTTTTTGTACATCCAGAAAAACACAAAAGTCAAATAACGACATGAAATAGATTTAAAAAATTATCAATAGGATACGTTCGTCTATTTAATAGATTATCGAACGGGCTTTCGATAATGTCAACATTATCTATAAACTAATTAAAATACCCGGAATTCAAATTTTAAGCAATGGAGTGCCGTCGGAATCGGAAATATATCCAGCGAAACTCTGAAATATAAATCAGTATGGGAAAAGGTCCTTTTCAGAACCAACTATTGTAATAATCTCGATGATTCATATCGACGGACTATCTAATGATAAGGGACTACTATTATCGGACATATATAGAAGAAACGAGAGCGATGTATTGCTGCTAAAAATAGACCTAGAGTAATTGAAACTCGTAACTTAACGGCCTCGTCATCAATATGTGGTAGTGCAGTAAAAATTACCTAGTCGTCAAGTTCGTTTCGCTAACTAAAAATAATGATATCGAAATCCTAACAGTTGAACTGGCTCATTGCACTGTAACATCTGTATATAATCCACCAGCTACCTGAAACCTCATTATTACCGCGGCACAAGGTTTGTATTGTAATGTACGATTTCAACTGCAAAAATATAGCCTCGGGATACAATGACACCGACGAAAATGGAGAACCAACTTAGCAGAATGGACTAAAAACAGTGGAATCTATTTCGTTGTATAAGTTACCTCGTACAATTAATAGCGGAAGATGGAAAAAAAGTACAAATCCAGATAACACATTTACTAGTGATACGATTGCAACCCGGTGTACTAAAACGATCGATAATGTCGTGCGTATTTGAAGATTTAATTGACCGTGATAAAATTATTATTAGTTTAAAAAGGCGATATAATTTTTTTTTAAACTAATTGCGAATGATTCGGCAAATATTTAAGCCGTACCTGATAATTATGATAAATTTATATTGCTAGTAAAAGCGGTTTCGAAAAGACACATACTGAGAGAACGTAGAAGTGAATATGTTTGCGAGGTAAAAACAGAATCTAAATTGTTGATGGATAAGTTCGAGCAATTATTTCACCCCTTTGCAGAGGACACAATAGCAGCTGGAGAAAACTAATGGAAGCAGTTGCGACGGCCAGACGAGACAAATGGTGTAAAATGGTCGAAGACTCGGACATGAAGCGAAATAGCATTGTGGAAAATATTGAAGAACTCTTATTAGCGATCCAAAGGAAACTAATAAGCCATGAAATTGCACATACACTTTTTTAAAATGGCAAGTCAAAATATAGGACAGGTGACAGAAAACTACTGAAAAGACAAATAATGTAAATAAATTCTCGCACACGAGTTCTAGCGTTGTTTAAAACGCACGAAAATGACAAACTTTTCTAATTAATACGCGATATTCTGATCTTACACAAAATCGAATAAGTATAATATAGGTTACATACATATAAATATTATTATTACATTTTTGTATTATAATTATTATTGTTATTATTATTATTGTTATGTTCGTATGTATGAGAGTGTACGGCTTAATTGTGTATTGCGAATATGTATGAGCCTGTAGATGTTTGTATGATTTATATACATTTATTTATGTCGTATTATTGTGCATGGATTTATTTATCTATATTATATATAAAACGGTCGTATGAACTTCAAACTTGCACATATATGTAAACGTTTGCAGTAAATAATCGTAAATATACTGTAAAATTAATAACATGGCTATCATATTCAAATAAAATTGATTATTATTATTATAATATACGGTTTTATGTACTCCAAACTTGCACATATAAATGTCCTTTGATAATCCAGTTAGAAGATTAAAGAAGAGACAATGTAGAAATGCGCTGCCTAACCGATAATAAGTAGTTGTAATTAAATAACATAAAAATATTAACACATGTAAAAAAAAAAACGGTTTCATCTATTGCGATGCATACCGTTATTTACCGTAAATAAAGTTGCCAAAAAAAGAATGAGAAATTGAACGCTACGAAATTAGTTAACCTGGAATAAAAATGTATTTATATATTTATTTTAAGGAAATCAACGCTATTAAATTAGTTAACTGTAAATAAATATTTATTTATTTATTTTAAGGAAATCAACGCTATTAAATTAGTTAACTGTAAATAAATATTTATTTATTTATTTTAAAGAATTGAAATTAAACGCAATTCAATTAGTTAACCTCGAATAAAGATGTATTAACTTATCTATATCCCAAAAAGGAAAGAAAGTGAATGCTATGAAATTGAAAGCCCAAAATGTACTAAATATAACAGGTATATATTTGTTTGTGAAATTGTGGGAATATTCGGCTAAACAAAAATGTGTTGGAGTTGAAAAAAATGTATTGTCAGATTATAGAATAAGGAAAACATTGAAATATAAAATGCCACTAATGAAAACAAAATATGGAGAACAAACACCGATAGGTACATAATGGCAAAGCTGTTAAACACTATACCGGATGAAATATTAAATGAAAAAATACTAGGTTGCTTAAAACAAAAGATAAGAAGGTGGCTACAACAAGACGAAAATATTTAATAAAATAGCGCATTAATACATCGATTTAATTCAATTAAGAAAGGAAAAGGACAAAATTTAACGCGAAAGAGATGAATAGAAAAACAAAGGATATACTACAAAACTGAGATAAACTAAAATGAGAAAAACAAATGTATGAGAGAGTAATTGTGAGCGTACACGCGAGTGACTGAGGAATAAAAAAGCGTGCGTGTGCGTGTGTGAATGAAGGAACAATATAAGATTAATTAGCTCATAAGACAAATTGTACATTACTAAAATAGATGTTATAAAATAAGTAATTAGATTATAAGACAAATTGTACATTTTGCACAGATTGAATGTGAGAGAAAGTGAATAAATACATATAAATCCGTCGACAAGCAACTGCTTGATGGAATGTAATAAACTTTAACAACGAGGGATGTGTGAGAGTGCGAATGTGCATGCACTGATTTTTGTTTATTTTACAAAATATACGTTTAAAAAAAAATTAAACACGAATAAAGATGTCTTTACATATTTATTTTTAAGGAATTCAACGCTATTAAATCAGTTAACTGTATAATAAATATTTATTTATTTATTTTAAAGAATTGAAATTAAACGCTATTCAATTAGTTAACCTCGAATAAAGATGTATTATTATAACTAATCTAAGAAATGAGAAAGCGAACGCTATTAAATTAGTTAACCGCGAATAAATATGTGTTTATTTACTTATGCGAAAAAATAAGAGTAAACGCTTTGATTTTTTTCACTTTTATTAATACTCTATTATAATAAAAATGAAATATTTATTTTTAAATCGTATATCGATGATTCTAAATAACAAATTCTTCTTTTTATAATAAAAGTTTTCTAAGCATCTCATTGTTGTTACGTTCGTAACTTGTAATTAATATTTTTTTCCCTATTTCGTAATAATAATCAAATCAAATCGAATTTTATTTTATAGCAATAAATTGTTACACCCACTAATTCACAATGAAATAAATACAATAATAAGAAAATGGAAGTAGGAGAAAGAGTTATAAATAAACGATACACTGGTCCGTACTTCCGAACCTTTTCATACATTACCGCAGTGTGAACATATAAACGTGTGTATTCACATATAAAATATACATAAATATTTATACAATAAACACACATTAATAATATTTCAAAGTGCCCGCTAATAATAATAATAATATTATTAATAATAATAATACAGTTTAGATTGTGGAATGTAGTGATTTTTTATACTTGATTACAAAAAAACAGTTAAAATCACTAAACTTTATTTATTAAGCAAAGCTTTTCGGAAACTACGCCATTATCAAGCTATATATAAATAAAATTAAATATATAAAAACATAAAATATTAATTACAGTCACTGTCAGTTAGTTTTAAGCATTTATAATTCATTTATTATGTAAAAATTGTGAACTTAGATTTAAATTAATATTATGTTTTTATATATTTAATTTTATTTATATATAGCTTGATAATGGCGTTAAATAAAGTTTAGTGATTTTAACTGTTTTTTTGTAATCAAGGAGAATAATAATATTATTAATAATAATAATGATACTAATAATATTAATAATAATAATAATCAAATCAAATCAAATCAAATTTATTTAAAACCATCACATGATATAAATATACAAAATATAACCAAATAATAATTGAAGTAGAAGTAATTACAATAAAAAACAATTATAGTATCACGATATTTCTAAGAGAAATTACAGTTCAAAAGTATTCATACATATGAATTCCTACATGTGCGCAGAATTTGCGCGATCTGAAGGTTACAGAAACAACTAAAATAAATGAAGAGGCAGTTTATATAATAAGAACAGTGATGAAAATAAAATACTAATGTGAATAAAAGGACATATATATATATATATACACACATATATACATATATACATAAGCAAACAAATAAACATATATACACATGCACACATTCACCCATGTATACGTGCCATGCACACATATGAAATTTCTAATCTTTGTATAGAATTAATAATAAAGAAAAATAAAATAAAATAAAACAATAGCCAATAATATAAAGATATATATAAAAAAATAAAATGAAAATACTTAAAATTATAAAGGTACATTTATTTTAAATTACAATAAAAAAGAGGAAAAAAATGAAAAATAAATAATAAAAAATAAATAGAACTTAAATGTGTCAACTGAGACCATAACGCGAATAATAACGAGATCGAATTAGAATAAATAAGATCCACCCAAGAAATTATGTGTATCGGTATATTTAGATTACACTTAATAATAATAATAATAATAATAATAATAATAATAATAATGTAATAACAATAATAATATTGATAATAATAATATTTAATATCGTTCGTTATTATAATTAAAATACATACATAATAATATCGTTTAATGTAGTTTGTTCGTAATTCGGGATTGCTATTTTTCTTTAACATTTATTATTAAAAATCGAAATTCAAATAGTCGTCTCGGTCATGCTTGAGACAAGAATCGTACATAGTTTCGTCCAATCCACTGCCGTTAATATAGTAGAAGACGAAATCATCGCCATATGTAGAGTTGCTGGCCGACATGTCTATGTTTGACTCAATCGCTTAAGTACGACCCTTTAAAACGCGTTGTATACGTCCAATTCTGTACCTTTTCTTATTTATTTCGTTCGACCGTCGCTGATGTATGCTCAACCGTTTGACAATTAACCCATTACTTTGTCTATCATTCCACTCAATACCAAACATTATGCGTGAGCGCCCCACTTCGATTATATATATATATATATATATATATATATATATATATATATATATATATATATATATATATATATATAAAATGAAGTACGTTATACGGTTTACACGTTGTCTTCATTTCGTAAAATCGGGCATTGCGCGTTAAATTTACGAGTGACTACTTAATTAGTACATCATCCCCTATTTACGCTCTTCCCTTTATTTGCAAAATCTACGATGCTGGCAACGTTGGAAGAAAAGGAAAAAAAAGGCCGATGAACTGGACGCGACTGGTATCCCACCCTATACTGAAGAATTGACGAAAAAAGAATTGCACAATCTTTCGACCTTCAACGTGTACTGGCAGGAAGTCGCCGATTTATAGTATTATACGAGAACAGAGTGCCAAAAAATATCTGTAGGCGAAACTCTGTTAGCCCTTCGACAATAAATATGAGAAAATATGAACTCCTCGCGAATATAATAAACGCGTACATATATTTCCTAATACATACATAATCATACACACACATACATATATATATATATATAACATTTCCAGTTTTCAATAGATACGGTTTTTTTTCTTGGAATTTTATTTTTCTTTTCCCGGTATATTTTTTGTTTCGGGCTACGAATTCAACCAACCCCCGATTTTATTTATACTAGTACACACTAACCTCTTCGCCGGCCTAATGATATTCCATTCCACCGGACTTATTTCGCGTATTTCTTATCGAATGGTTCCTTTTTAAGCGACTTTAGAATCACGCCTAGTCCAATCGTTACCCTTTAGTTTTACTTGTCATTATTATTATCATTATTATCTTGAGCGCTCACTAGTAGCGACGGTGTAACAATAGTCTTACATAGAATTTATGGGCGACCGGTATTTATGGTCCGATGGATATAATAAGGGCGTATTTTAGCGGTTGCAAACGAAAGAAAAAATAAAACGAAACCACCAAACCGTTATTTTTCGAAAATGATTACTAAATGAACGCTATCGGTATTACGTTACTTTTATATATTCGTATAATCGACAAAATGCCAAAATACAACTTGTAATTAATAGCAACGTATAAAATTTATATGTTACGTTAACTTTTCATTTATAGGTAACCGGGCAAAATCTACATCCAGCAGTGAAATTATATGATCTAATCGTAAATATATATATATATATATATATATATATATATATATATATATATATATATATATGTATATATGTATATGCATGTATGTATGCATATAACATAAAAAGGAAAAGAGAGAGAAAACGCATATCCAGATTTATTTTATACATGCTATATTTTAAAAAACTACTTCAGATCTTTCGTTTCACTCCATCGATCCTTTAATTCATCCTCGCCTTGCAACGCTTTAATTATTTCCTATCTGTACAGTCCATTTAATTATCGTATTATATATATATAATATACGGGGTAGAGAAATATATATATTATATATATATATATGTATGTGCATATGTTATCATCATCATTATCTCCTCTGATGCAGAGATGCTCTTCCGATAACTTGAAAAAGAAATAGTTGAAATCGCAAGAGTAAACGATTTTAATAATTCGGAATATCGATTAAAAGTCGAATAATAAACTTACGTATTAGTAATCAAATAACCCAATAATTCAGTGCTCAAAACTTTAATGATACTGTCACTGAGAATATAATTGTCTCACTGGAGTCGTTTCTGCTACATAGCTAAAAGTATACAAGGTTGAACGTATCCGATATGGTCTTCCAATTACAAAGATTTTTGAACCAAATGCAGCCGGTCCAGCAGTAACGTTCATACGTGCAACCGGCCTGTTTCAACAACTATAACTTCCGTGTCCGTGCCTCTAGCCTCGTAGCACAGTATACGGCACGTAAATGGATCATCATCAAGAATGTTCCTGATAAAATTAATATAGCATACTTAAATATTAGCCATTAAACGCTCCACAGCGACATATCCAATGAAAGGGTTAATATTTTATTCTTTCTTCTTTAGACGACTGGAGCATTTTTAACGCGATCTATATATAAATATTTTTAGAATTGTAACATTCTACGTAAACCGAATCAATAGAGAATTTTTTAGCGTTAAAATTTCATGTACCGTATAATGGACACTGTGACGGAAAAGGTTAGGGGATTTTTTTGCTTTACGAGTTAATAAATAATTTTGGAAATTTACGAAACGTAGTAAATAATTTCGTTACAATTAGATCGAATTAAATGTTACTTTTTTATTAATTCTATTTGACGTTTTTTTATTTGTCGCATCAATCGTCTCCGACTGAAAGTCGTTTAATAAATCGGTTCTAGAATTCCCCTCCAACTTTTTATCCTTATTATTACTATTATTATTTATTACTTCAATTCTTTCCTTTCGATTTAAAAAGTAATAAACATAATAAATATAATAAACCCGGTCGTCCGCGAAGACGATACCAATAAAAACAAAGTACTTACAGGCTACTTTCAACTCGGCCGGTCTGGAAATCAAGGCCACGCCCGCACTTTTGGCCAAACAACGATAAACTCCTTCGTCCGATAAACCATTTTGTTGTTTTCTACCGCTGACCTGAAATTTTATATAAATAATTTCTTAAATGAACGAACGTACTTTAATTTTTTTAATTTTTTTTTTTTTTAATATATACCATTTAGCCGCAGAAAGAACAAAAATTAATCATAAATAATTATAAACGTACGAATTAAATTAAACTAAAGGAAAAAAAAAAACAGTATAAAAATATTAATAAAACAAGAGAGGAAAATCAAAAGAACCGGAAAATTACTCCCAAAACAAAAACCAGCTTTCAAATTATGATCGATATTAGAATATTATTAATATAAATGAATTAAAATAATACTATTAAAACACAGAAAGAGTAAAAGGAAAATTACTGCCAAAACAAAAACCAACTGTTAAATTAGAATATGATTAATTCTAATGAATTTAAATAATGAACATCCGAAGATCGCAAGGATAAGATACAGTAAGGAGGGAAAACACCGAGATAAAATAACTTTTGTTCGAACCGCCTACATTTAAAAAATAAATGATTAATATCTTCTCTAAATTTAACGCTACTACGATTGGTACATAATGAGCATTTACAAGATTAAAGTTCGAAGCAACTCCAGAATAACCAGAACGTATAGCCAACATACGACAGTGATAAATCTACGTAGAATAGTGATCGGAATAACAGAGAGAAGGTGTTTGAACCCCAGGGTACATGATGAAATTCAGTTTGAACAATACTATAAGGTTTTACCAATTAGTTCGTAAAAACGATGGAATATGGTGAAAATCAAGGAAAAATACCAGTAGAAATAACAGTTCGTCCAGAACTCGACCAATTAAGTTCATAGAACTCCGAAAAACCGTTTTACAATATTATACGGTTAAATTTATTTGTATACGTATATACCCTAAGTATATACGACATTTATTTCTGCAATGGTGTGAAAGTATTAAGAATTTTAAATAGTTTAGTTACTAATCTATCTGCTCCAATTATCGCTAAAATCTTTATTACAACAAGTGCAGTCGAAAAGAGTGTGTTAAACAGTATCGGTAAAGTTACATGTTACACAGTTGTCGGAGTGCGCCATGTTATATACTTGTATAATATTTAAATAAACATTGTAGGTTAAAAAAATTAGGTGTAAACGATGTATTACTGAATGATTTTTCAATGTGTGGGAAACTTTTTTATCTATACCGTTATATTCATTACGCTGTGATTGAAATTTATTTGTATAATGCCTATCTAATAACAAACTATATGTAAACGTTAAAAATTTTCGTTCGTGAATGAAATAAGGTTGTGCGATATTTTACATTACCAAATGAAAATGCTTTGCAAAATAGCTGATAGTTCTGTATAGGATTTAATAAATTTTATCGCTATAATTCTTCGAAAGCTTTTCAATATATTCTATGAAATGTCTTTATTTTTGCCATATTTTCATATAAGCCAAAAAGAATACACTTTTATATAATGTTATTATCTTTTTGTAAACAGTGTATATATACATACTTTTCTTATCGAAACGAACTTATAAATATCTTAGTTTATTTTTTGTTGTTATAATATAATTAGGGTTTATAGCGGGCTTACTGGAAAAGGACATATTTTATACATCTACGCTTATATCTTTTATACCTGTACAGTTTGTAAAATCACCTACAGAATTTACTATTTCAATATCCGAATATCGGTTATACCTTCAAATATTTCCTGCACATAAAGAAATTTTAACATATTAATTTGATCGAAGTAAATCGAGGTTTATTCAACATTATTCGAAATCAGCGGTTGTGCAGTCTGCGGACCTGATTTATATTACTTCCGCTAATATAAGCCCAGACTGGATAGGCATCGAGTAATTTCGGTAAAATTACCTTTTTGTACATTAAAAATATTAAAAATTTATATGGCGTACATAATTCGAACGTTTTTTTTTATTAAATATAAGAAATAGATAATTTCTCGTATTGTTCCACGTACGCGATCATTAATTTAAAGCAAACAAAATCATAACACAGTTTAATCACTACCAGGTTTTCATTGCAAAACTTTTCGACAGTTACGTCATTTTCAAGTATACACAATAAATATTACACATTTAATCATTAATATTTCAATTTTTTATAAATAATGTGGAATGTAGTGATTTTTTTATTAAAAATCAATTGAAAATTAGTTAAATCACTAATATTTATTTTCTTAAAGAAAACACAAAGCTTTTCGGCATTTACGCCATTATCGAGTGAAACATTTTTAACAAATCGTAATTTTAAAAAATATAAATTAAATATAATTACTTAAAAATATTTGATGGTGATTGTGAAAATATACTCCAAAAATGCTGTTCCGCTTCTGTTCTGTCTATTTTTTGATTTGTTGAAATTTAATATCGATATATTTGTTTATTAATTTGGTTTTTTTATATTAATTTTTTCTTCAATATTATTTTCACGGATTCTGTAAAAGTTGTATACTGGTGGAATTTTAAATTTTTCATTTACTGTTGCGATGTATGATGTCCAAAAGTAAAATATAAAATATAAAAATATACGAACGCAAAAATTTTTTAAAAAACACAATTTTACAAGTAAAATGAAAATAAATATTAAAAATCTGATAATCTTAATTTATATTTTTAAAATTATGATGTTTTAAAATGTTTCACTTGATAATGGCGTAAATGCCGAAAAGCTTTGTGTTTTCTTTAAGAAAATAAATATTAGTGATTTAACTAATTTTCAATTAATTTTTTAATCATTAATATGTTTGGTAAATGCAAGTCGCCTATCCATGATACACCTAGATGTTTTACACATTCTTTCCAGTCGAAATAAACGTTTTTAATTTTAACGAAACGTATTTAACGAAGGCCTGCGCCTAGTAAAAATTATTGATTCAGTTTTTTCATTATTAACTCTGATTTTCCATTTACAGAAAAATTTGGATATTTTTTTTTATCGCTTTCGATAATCTGTTCTATTCTATAAGATGATATCATTAAATAAGTATCATCAGATAACCTAATTTTAACCAAATGTATTTAACGAAGGGCTGCGCCTAGTCAAAATTATTGATTCAGTTTTTTCATTATTAACTCTGATTTTCCATTTATTGAAAAACTTGGATATTTTTTTCTATCGCTTTCGATAATCTGTTGCTTATTGTGTCTATTCTATAAAACGATATCATTAAATAAGTATCAACGGTATAGAAATTTATATCTACTCTCGATATTGTCGGTATATTAGTAATGTATATATATATATATATATATATAATAAAAAGGAATGGGCATAAAATACTCCCTTGTCGTACCCCAGCATTAATATACCGTACGACAGAATTGTAGTTTTTCAGTTTCATGTAGAATTTTCTATTCATCAAGTAAGATTTTCACAGTAAATACAAGATACGGAGGAAAATTATATTTAATTAATTTATATATAATTCCATCATGGCGTTTTGCGTCAAACGCTTTATATATATCCATCAAGACTACTCGAGAATGTTTATTCTGGTTAAAATCAGTTATTTTGCCGTGAACTTTAGTTAGCTGTATCGTTGCACTTAGTTTTCGTCTAAACTAAATTGCGAGTCCGATATGATAGATTTCCAGTCTAATTAGGAGTATTTTTTCAAAAATCTTACTTATATTACCGAGTAAACACACTGGTCGAATATTTCGAACCAATCTACTTTCCAGGTTTTGCTAGACCTCGACTGATATATTGAAAATAAGTAATAAGAAATAAATAATAAGGATTTCAGTAGGTTATAAAGACAGCCATTAGTTAAATCATAAGGAAAAACATATAGTATTAAAAAATGTTTTTTTCCCCTTTTTCGAAAGTATCATTCACTAATAATATTTTTTAGCAACATTTCTTTCCGAAGTGGGCAACATGTTACACATATAGAAGAAGAAGAGTACACATCATATCGCGTCTTCAACAAGGGCAACCACGTATTGTGCACTGACACGGTAAATTGTATAAAAATTAACAGTAGCGAGTAGCATTCTCTCGAAAGTACCTTCTGAATCTTTTAGTAATAAACAATATTAATTATGAGTAACGATAAAAGATAATATACAATCATCCCTAAATTAGAAATTATTATTATTATTATTATTATTATTATTATTTTGTTGGTTTCTGTACGCGTTACAGGTTGCTACTGACATGTTATTACATGTGTAATATTAAATAATTGACTAACTAAGTAATTAAGTGTCCATCATCGTCAGTCTGCGACGTCGCATTGCAGCCTTGACAACTATGTTTCCTTGTACAACAGTCTAAAACAGTTTGTCGTGTTTCATCTTATCTTTCAAGAATTTCTTTTTCCTCTACGATCCTATTGACAACAGGATCTTTTCTCGTAGTCCGGTTCGTCTGAACACTTCATCATTGGTAATTTTCTCTACCCGTTTGATAGACGACGGTGGCACCACATTTCGAAAGCACGTATTTTCGTTATATATATATATATATATATATATATAGAGAGAGAGAGAGACAGAGAGAAAGAGAGAGAGAGAAAGGAATTATATATATATATATATATATATATATATATATATATATATATATATATATATATATGTAATTTTAATTGAAAGAAATAATATGAATATAAAAATAGACGCTCTTTTTCAATAATTCTATTAACCGGCAAAAAATTTCAAAACACTTTTTCTTTTTAAATTATGTAAATCTCCATATGCCGTTTGTAACTACCCGGGTTATTAGAGCATAAAAAGACATGTGTGTAGTTTATATATGCTAGGAGTCCGCTTTCTCTGACAAAAGTCAGAATTTTACCTATTGATTGAGGGTTGTTTGAGAGGATCTTGTGTATCGGGCCCCGTATTTTATGTTTTAACCTGCGTGGTGTGAGTGTTTGGCAGTTGTAGATTAAGTGTGTGACTATTGGTTCTGTTAAATGTTTGCAGAGCGGTAGTTTGTTGTTGGAGGGCTTTTGGTATACAGATAATTGTGTGATACGGCTGTATGACCCACAAGTAGACGGTTTAGGGTACCTTACTGCTTCTGCCATCTAGAGGCCACCAGGGTTCTATGGTTGATTTTATGTTCCTCAGGAAGGTTGTTTGTGAGGTCTAGTCGGTAGTCCATTCCTGTTTACTGTTGTTTATGAGTATGTGTGCTAATGTGGGTGGGGATGGTGAGTATTCTGTTACTGGTGAAAATACTACAGCCGGAGCTTAAAGTCTACTTTATCACTACCATGCATCCCAATGTGACTTAAGATCTACAGAAATCGTATTTCACATCCTTCCTTATGTAGTTTGCGTAGATTGTGTTGGATTTCTAATATTATGGTATTCTTATTGTCTTGAAGGCATATTAGTTATAGAGAGGAGAGGGAGTCTGTTATAACCAATGATTTTCGACATGGAAGTACAGCTGATCTGATGAACTGAATACAGTAGATAATTCCATACAACTCTGCATCCAGAGAAGTACAGCCATCGCTTGGTCGGATTGAGTGTAGTATATTATCAATTTGGTAAGAGCAAGCTGCTGGTGAATTTTCATTCTTGAAGAGTGCTTAATACCTATATTTGTAGAGTGTGTAGATTTCTTGTTCTGTGTGAGAGATAAATCTATTTTTGGTTCGGAAGGGCCCCAAGGAAGTAGTATTATATTGCAATTCAATGTTGATTTTGGAATGAAGCTTATATATTGATAGTATGTTAAATAGCTTTGGCATAGGGCCATTTGGAAAATTGGGGTTAGGTGATGTACATTCTTTGGTGTATGCAAATGTTTTAGTGTAGATAAGCAGATGGCTTAAATAGAGGTAAGTATGGTATTTTCTGTAGTATATAAGTGGAAAGGATCCTGCTAATGCATACAAGCTCTTTGATGGTGATGAGGGATGTACTGCAAGGATGGATTGAAGTCCAACATAATATAGATTTACTGGCTGTTGAGTATACCTGACAACCATAGTTGATTCGTGATAGGATTATAGATTTATAGATGTTTAAGAGGATTTGGGTATTTATATTATATTTTGGGTTGGATAAATATTTCAGAATTGGGAGCAGTTTTAAGCACTTACTCTTTATTTCAGTTATATGGTAACGCCAGGTTAATTTGGAGTCGAACAATAAACCAAGGAATTTTACTCTTATTTTGGCTGTTAAGGGAGAGTTATTTATACTTAAAGAAAAACTGGAGGATGATAGATGCCTCTAATGGAAAATAATGTATGATGATTTGGATGTAGAAAAATATAAACCTTTCGTGTCAGCCCATTGCTGCAAACGAGGACGTATGTTTGAAGCTGATTTTGGTATAGTTGTGTCAACAGCTATAAAGATTGCCTCCAAGGAATATGTTCAGGTTTTCTTTAATAGAACTGAGTGGTTTGCTGGGTACCTTGACTGCATTTGTGCAAGATTTCCAGACTGTTTTGTGGAAAAGTAAATGCGGTGTTTGCGTTACTTGTGTAGTAGTGTTTGATGTTATGATTTGTATGATAATTGGGAAATGGTCACTAGAGCACAAGTCATCAAACATTGAAGAACTGAGAGTAGGGTATAGTGTAGCTGAATCCAGGGCAAGATCTATGATGGAAAATGTATTATATGACAAGTTAAAATGTGTGTGGCTTGGTGGGAGTAGAGTGGCGAAATTATTAGATATTATGACATCATTAATGATGTGACCGTGTTTGTTGATGAAAGATGCTCCCCAGAGGGGGAGAGTGAGAATTAAAGTCACCGAGCATAATTATGGGAGTTGTGTGAGTATGGATTGGATTCTATGACCGTTATCGAGGGAGTTTGGGGTAGATAGCAGTTGCAAATGGCGATACTCGAATATGGTATAGAGGGTAAGTGGACAGTGACTGCTATTATCTGTAGTGGTGTGTTTATGTTTACTTGATTACAACGAATTGAAATATGAATTAAAAAATTAATTAAAAACTTTTAATAACAACTTCGCACTTGGAATAAAATTAAAGGAGTGTAAATTTAACAGGCTGGTTATTTTTTATTTTTAACTTCGTTCAATGGCAGAAGTGTCGCCATATATTTAAACAAAATTTCAAAATAACATCTTATATAATTACCACACACACACATACACACATACACAAATATATATGTGTGTGTGTAATTGGAAAGGGAATTTCGCTTAAATAGACTTTGTTAAACTTCGGGACAAATTCTTTTTATATATTTAAAAAATAATAATAATAATTAAAAATTAAGAGATCGAATAAAAAAAAAACTAAACAAATAATAAAAAGTCTAACAAATTTAAAGCATGTTTTCTTCTGTTTTTTCCTCTTTGGAAAATTAAAAACGAAAAATCCAAAAGTTGAACCGAAAAATTGAAAATCGTTAATTTTCTTTTTCATTTTGGAAAAGACCGCAACATTTTGAAGGTTTTTATACGAAACACCGGTCGACATTAATTTCCACCGTCGTCAGAATTAAATCTTTTACGTCTTTTACAGAGAATCCTTTCATATCACCGGTGTAATAAACCGACATCCTAATAACAAAACCCAAATACACAACACACACACATATATATATATATATATATATATATATATATATATATATATATATACGCGTAGTACACGTATACACAGTTCGATGTACTTTTTACACGACTTCCAAAATTTGTAAATACAGCGTTCGAGAATAAGAAAAGTTGTTCGTTATAATTTGTTTCAATATTTAGTTGGTAACACCGCAAAAATAGTTTCGTTTTCGGCACGCTATTAATACACCGTTTTACTTTTATTAATATAATCGGTTTTTTTCTTTTTTGTACGCATAAAATTTTCTTTAATGTACAGATAACGAATTCACTCGGATACATTTCTCAAATATTAATAATAAACTAATAATCTACAAGTTAATCATTAGGTCTATGATCGTGCTGCGAGAGAAGCCGCCTAACACCATATCTCCTACAGAATTACTTCAAGACAACATGTTCCGATATGCGTCGTTGCATGTTCCAAAAATTTAAGGAACAAGCAACAGTTAGATTTTCCAGAGTTTACCTCGACAAAGTGGTATCTGGCCTATTCAGCCGGTTCATCTTACAGGTCCTATTCGTTTGACTCATTCTTATATCCTATCCAAAACCGTTCCTCCTACCTACTCAACCTGTAATGTTCAAATCACTATAGCTCATACCTTACTCCGCTGTTCTCTATATAAATCCATCCGCTGTTTCGTTACACTTTCCTAACAAACATAATGAAATAAAAATACTCATAACTTTCCTAGCTCTCGCTAAATTATCTTCACATCTATAATAACAGAGTAATGTCCTCTTTAGCCTTTGTAACGATACATGGCACGAAAGATTAAAAAAAAAACACAATGTACTCGATAAATCGCTTGATCAAATTATCGTAAAGTTTAAAGTTCTTAGTACGAGCCGGCTACATACAATATTCATCAAATTCATAATATTCTTTTTATTTGATCGAATGTTCATCGTAATTCGGTTTAGGTATGAATACCAATTTTACCCATTGTCAAAACTGTTTTCATACAAGTATATCATACGTAAAATAACGAAAAAAAAGTATACAAGAAAAGGAAAAAAGAAACAACCGCTTACGAAATTAATCTCAGATATATACGCGCATAAGTGACCAGTGTCGCAAGGATGTTATTAATAGGTAGGCAACCGAGAAGCGAAATAAAATATTTAACACTAGCTTTTATTGATAAAGGCGTCTCTACCGCTGCTATACAAGTTACAAACGAAAATCACGTTATTAGCATGTAGTTCCTACATTGTCAGGGCAATATACGGAGATAGTAAGATTGATGGTGTACAAATGACCGGCAAAGCAATTGTGGTTGGAATGAAGACTGATCAGGATAGAAAAGCCGAACTGGAGGATTCTTAGGAGGAGTAAGTACAAAAATGAATGTGGTAGATTACATTATTGAATAGATTTTTAAAACTTAAGTCGTCTTGTACAGAACATAGACTTCGATCAACGAAGAAAACCTACACGAGCGAATACAATAAAGCAAGAAGACGGACCCTTGAAATAAGAATTCTTTGCGATGCCTCAAGTTTAGTAGTCCGATCGTATACTTCATTTACCCGGATACGCTCGTGGACAGGAAACCCAAAGAAAAATACACAGGTATGATTATCACACGTAGGTGTAATACATTTTATACGATAGTTAACAACATGTAGTCACTACGGTAGGTCGATAGGGTATTTTTCAGGGCTTTAAGAACACTAAGTCACTTGCGATTAATATTTTCTTATCGGTTCCCGTTAGCTCGGATATATTGAATGGTTTTGAAGAAGGGAGAAAACCTCTAATATAAACACACACAACTCGCGCTTTCATTTCAATTCCGATTATGTACACCGCGTAATTTTCGACATAGATTTTGCCAACATCTTTACTCCAAATCCTGGTGATGATTTTTCACCATTAAATGAAAATAACTTTAATGTTTATCCTTCTATTAAGCCGGCATCATCAGGGGAGATTAAGAATGAAATTCATGAACCCTAAAAAGCTCCTGATTATGATTTAATAACCGCTAAGATGTTGAACGGCGTAAAGAGCTAATTAATAACATATATATATTCAACGCTATGTTGAGATTAACTTATTATCCTACCCAGTTAAAATTTTCGCAAATCATAGTCATACCGAAACCTAATAGGAAACAGACATTACCTCATACAGACCTATTTCGTTTTATTATATCTAAATTATTCGAAATGCAATTGTTAAAATGTGTTTTTTCCCTTGGTTGAAGAATACCAAATTATACCGTTTCGTTAATATGAATTTAGAGCTAAATACTCTACAGATCAACAAGTATATATAGGATGGTACACAAAAAGTGATTCAGATTTACAGGTGAAAAGGTTTTACGATGCCGTATTCTTCGATATAAGTCGGGCTTTTGAAAAAGTGTAGAATGACGGCTTATTGTGCAAAATTAAAAAGATACTTTCAAACCATTATTATGATTCGTTTTTTATGAAAAGTACTACCAAATCAAATATGGTGATGAATTATCCAACATATATCCGATAAAAGCAAGCGTTCCACAGAGAGTTGTTTCGAGACCATTATTGTATATTATATTTTTACAGCTAATGTACCTGTTGATGATTTATCCTTAATTGCGACTTTTGCTGATGATACCGCACTCTGAGTTGAGATATAAGTGAAACAAAAGCAAATCATAACCTGCAGAGCAGTGGATACAATTATATCGTGGAGCGAGAAATGGCGAATTAAAATAAATTAAAATAAATCAACACATATAGTATTCTCAAATCGTCATACAGAGCGAGTAAACATCAAAATAGATTTGTACCCCTTAAAAAGATGTTAAATATCTAAATTTGTACTTAGATCAAAAATTAAGATGGTGTAAGCATATTGATACAAAAAAGGGCTGAGTTTAGAATCAAAACTAAAAAGCTGTATTGATTAATAGGAATGCAATCCCAACCAACCTTCAAGAACAAACTACTATTATACAACTAAATACTCGATCAAGTATGGAGGTGTGGATGCGAATTATGGGGCTGCAGTAAAAAAAAACAATTAATTAGAATACAAATATATCAAAATATAACTCTTGGGTTAATCGTCAGTGCTCCATAGTATGTAAGGAACAAAACTATATATGATGTACTTGACATGGAATATATAGCTAACGCAATTAAAAAGATGACAATCCAACAACAGGAGAGGTTACATAGTCATACTAACTGTAATTAGCTTATTGGATAACTCGCCACAGATACAAATTCGCAGGCGAAGGAGAACTAAGCCATTAGACCTGACATAGGAATGAAAATTATATAAATTATTAAAACATAACATACTAATATTTCACGTCATGATCTCCTGCTATACCATCTACTCGTAGCCCGTAAACGCTGAAGAAAGAACAATGAACTACTTAATGTTTTTTTTGTTTATTTTTAAAAGTACGTATTTACCTTGGTGATAATTAATGAACCGTTACGTAGGACATTTTTACGATTATTTCGATTCGGATCGATCGGTACGTCGTTAAATATCCACGAAATGTCGACAGGTTCGTTCGGTATCATCGATTCGGCGGCGCAATGTAATAACGCCGATTTACCTTTCGCAACGATCAAATCATCCGGTTCAACTAGGAATCTAATACCAATATCCGCCTCAGGGAAATCAGTATCGCCTAAATAACAATAAAGAAATACATAAATAAAATTAAACAACGTAGAAGTAAGGCTTTGAGGTAGGTGCATATCCATCTATGTATATCTATAACATATATATATTTTTTTAATACAGCTCCTAAACGGAATAGCCGTTTTATTTCTGCAATCTTAAATCTAAACTAAATAAGCAGTAGAATAGTATGCGCAGAAATATAGCCAATGACTAAACTGTGCTAATAATATGAATTGATAACGACCAATTGATGAGGTTTGATGCGTGTCAGCTTCTGAGATCCAGATGAGTAGACAAAAGTACCGATGCTTCCGGGTTCGGATGGTAAGAAAACTACTTCGTTGACTCACTTGATCTGTAGATCTGCATGGAGTGCGACATCTCGAAGGAACCAACGAGCATATAATTCGACCATGTTTCTTCTTTTTTTTCATTAGTGATGCAATATTGACCAGATTTGTTCCGTATGCAGTTTATGTTATTTTTCCGTTTTTTATGTATTTTCATCATTTCTTTGATCTTTATATGCATTTCTCGCATACTATGTTTTGAATCTAATGTTTCAATTTCTTTACATTTATTTTTGTACCAGTTGCTCTTTGCCACTATGCATTTTTTAAGAATGTTCTTATTCAGTTTTTTATTATTCTAAGCCTCTTATTTCCGTCTACCATCTATCTGATTTATGATCTCTTGCGTAATCCACGGTTTGTGTTTCCTTCTTTCTTTTTGTGGTATTGTGTTCCTAGCGGCTATTAGCATCTTTTGTTTCCATGTAGTCCACATTTTTTCTGCATTTTTATCTAGATCATTTTGAGATGCTGTTTCCTCTCCTAATTTATGTAATTCTGTTTGAAATTTTTCTCGAAATTCACTTATTTTCAGTTTATCGTAATATAGCCACCGTAACTGTTCAACATTTTTTCTTTTACATTTCTTCAGTGTTATTTGACATTTAACGACTAGTAAACTATGGTCAGTATTACAATCAGCTCCCGGGTAGGTATGGCAGTTTTTAATTGCGTTCTTGAAGCGATTATCAATTAAAATATAATCAATTTGCTTGTCCTTCCGTCAGGACTTATCCATGTATATAGCCTTCTTCTATGTTGCTTGAACCATGTGTTGCATATCACCATATTATTTTTTTCGCAAAATCTATGAGCATTTCCCCTCGGCCGTTTTGCTTCCCTAAGGCGAATTTACCCACAGCCTGACTTCTATGATCTTCCCCTTCTGCATCCTCGTGTCTCTTACCCTGTCACTACTGGAATCACCTTCCTGAAGCTTTCCACCAGTAGCCGCTCTTGGTTCGCGACTGCTTATTGGTTATTCGCAGCTGGCCAATATATCTACTGGTCGTTCCACTATCCACCACCTGTCGACGCGACCCGTTCCGGTTAGAGCTCCGGACCCCAGAAGGTACGTATATATAAATAATTAATTTCCCCTCGAGTACAAATGGATGCTTAATTTTTATTTCACCGTAACATGCTCTACTATTAACTTACGCATTAAATACCTGATCCCTACTAGTAGAATATCGTTTCCTCATAAGCTAAAAAAAAAGCCGATTGGAGTAAAAACGATAACGTTTGTCGATGATAAAATGTATCCGGGTCATGAGGGAAAAACCCCGAATTATTTTTTCTTACCACGTAAATTATTAATTATTTATGATCGTGTACCATTACAATCAAACCTGTCTCCGTACATACGATTTTTCATTGTGGCGTACTATCTTTCAAATATAAAAATTATATGATTCCAATAGAAAGTTTTAGCATCATTGATCAACGCACACTGATGCATTCTTAATGAAAATATCCATATGGATGGTATGTACCAGATATAAATTCTGCAATTCTGGAATGCAGCGTAAAGATGCTGGAAAAACGTAATAATCCACTGACCGTTAATTTATTAGACAGTAGCGAGAAGGTTAGGCGACTAATCGCACTTAATCTTCCTTTCAGGTTTTAACTAGCAACTAAGAGGTAATTCGTTAACGAATGGCTACGCCAAACGAGATAATACATTCATCGCAATAATCACTTATTGGCCGCTTAGGCTAGATTGCATTTATAATTTAAGAAATTTACTTTTTACATGTTTATTTTAATTTTCGATATTATATTCGAAAAATTATATATACTTTATTTAGCGGTTAATCTTTAATGACCATAATGTTTCGTAACTAATTTAATTTCTTATCAGTAATATCGACGATGCGACAACTAATGGTAAACATCTGTTCTCAGTAAGAAATGGTACGATTCAAAAAGATCATTATATATATATATATGTATATATATATATATATATATATATATATATATATATATATATATAAAATATTAGGTATTAAACCGACAAAAGACAACTGGGAAAACAACGCCTAATAAAATCGTAGTGGATCAGTATGGTTCAAAATTAACCGACATCACTACGATGCCGGAAGAAGGAAAACTTTCTAACTGTTACGGAAGATATTATGCAACAAACTACGTAACACGTCAACTTTATCGCATCCGATTGTTACTGTCACACATGCGTCGGAGACACAGAAACACCGATAGTAGAGAACAATCCATACTCGGACTTACTCGAGAGAGAGAGAGAGAAAATAGAAAAACAAACTTTGCGTATATCGTAATATGGGGTAAGCTTGAAGGGGATACTCGTCCATATTTATTTAATATATTCAAAAATCCCTCTTCGTAGTCCAGCCTAAAATTGTTTATTTTCAAAATGTTAGACGAGTCTCATGACACACCGAAGAACTTACCGTCAGATTTATAACTTACAATTTTGAAATATATTCGTTTTAACGATAAACTTTTCCAATTTTTCGCCCATGTGACTACGTAAATGGAACTCGATTTTTTTTTCTCTCTTTATAACCGATTAATATAAAATATACAATTGTCGAGTTCTACATAAAAATTCTATTACATTAGTTTTCTATATAGATAAAATATAAAAATGTAATTCACCTACATTATATCGAGATTTTATCACATCCGCCAAATTACAATAAAAGAGCAATTATTCTATCGAAATAGCAGCGAAATAAAAAATTTAAAGAACGCGGAATGTAGCGATTTTTTATTAAAATAAACGAAAAAAAAAAAAGTTAAAATCAATAAAATTTGTTCTTTATGAAAAATCACAACGTTTTTCGGCTGTTAGTTCATTATCAAGTGAATATTTAAAAATAAAAAATATAAAATAAGGAAAATATATAAATTAAGATTACAGTAACTCACATATTAATACTGCATGTTGCTGATATTTGTGAATTGTAAAACGCGCGTAATCAACAGGTAATGAAAATCATAATTTGCGCGTATTATACTTTCTATTCGATCATTAAGCAAATAAGTTTTCGTTCTAATTTTCTCCGATTACAATTATCATATTTCATATATGTATATATTTTAATGCGCACGCAAATATAATGATACATTAAATGAAATAAGTTTTAATATATCGTTTTTAAATTATTTAAATTACACAACTATATAATTTTGTACTAGTTGCTTGTAAAAACACAATACGAAGTCCGAATATATCTGATAGCCTTATCAGTAGTTGTATATAGGGAGTTATATTCATCTATATTGTTGTAACCAGAGTCACCTTCTCTAGTAAGTATTCACTCGACCGCCATATAGTGCCAGTCGCACAGGCGAAGAAACGGAACAACAACCACGTGAGTTCCGTACGTCCATGTTGCACAGTGGTAACTTCCTATTCGACGAACTTGGCGCTGATTAGGAAAGCTAAATCGGAACTCACAAAATACCGCTGATAGGAAAACGGTGGAAGGTTCACTTGTCGAAGGTGTTCCTTCCATTAAATACCGTTAAGCTTTTACTGCATTAATAACAGCAGACTATCTGCAACTCGCGCGCGTGACATGTGCCCCAATAAAATTGGCAAATACCAATCTAGAGCGAGTAGGCGAGTATCTGGCGCATTAAAACCAGGTCCCTTCGAACTAAGAGAGTAAACCCTGACAGAAAATTCAGCGGAAGGCAAAAGCGAAACCAGCGCTGTACTATTCCCTAAAGTACCATCATGGCGAAGCAAATATCAACAATGGCCCCTAGTCTCGGGCGCTACTTTAATGAGGCAGGTATGCGAAGAATCGCCCGGTTAGCTCTCGCCAAGAAGGACATTAATGTAGGTATGTGGAATATAAGAACTTTGTTAGTAGCAGGAAAATTGAAGAACTCACCATGGATACGTCTCGTCTCAAAATAGTCAGTGAAACAAGATGACCAGCAACAGGGGTGTAATCAATTACGGAAACTACGTCTTCAATTAGTCTGGAGTTCCTGATACCTGTAAAAACCGGCAAAGTGATGTCGCATTTTGAATACACAAAAATATAGCAACATAGCTCCAATTTGCGATAGAATTATCTTATTACAACTAAACAGCAGTCCAGTAAATGTAAATTTGATACAAATATATGCACCCACAGCCGATAGTGATGAAGAAGAAATAGAATCATTCTATAACGCTTTGACAATGACTTTGAAGTCCACCAAAAGCAAGAATGTGAATATCATGTTAGATTTTAATGCTAAAATTGGAGAAGGTAGTAGTCCGGTAACCGGAAACTATAGTCTGGGAGACCGCGATGAAAAAGGTGAAAGATTAATTTAATTTTGTCAAGTCTAAGAATTTATAATTAATAACACATTTTTCAAGCTTCCAAACATGTTAGGCTCTTGGAGACTCGTCAGAACAAATAATAAGAAATCAAATTGATTACATCCTTATTAATCGACGATCGGTCAAGATATGCCCAAGTGCAGATATCAACTCAGATCATAACCTACTGATAGATAAAAGGGTTGTGACTTAAAGAATACAAAGAAGCCGAAAAAAAATTACCTTGATCACAGAATGCTAAAGGATACAAAAACCAGTTTGACCTTGAAAAATACAATTTTATCTGAGATTACCAAAAGACATAATGAATTTGAAGAAGACAAGCCCATCGACAACCAATGGGCTCTATTTCAAACCATACTTTTAAGGAAAGAGAAACAGTATCTCAAGCCGGAGAAAAAATCGAAGAAGGATTAGATCAATGGAAAAAAATATAATAAAATAGACAGAAAAAATACGGTCCCCGAAAAACTGTCGAACACAATATCAACGACGTAATCGAGAAATCCGTAGGAAGATTAGAGAAGTGAAATCGGAAAATTTCAGAGAAAAATGTGAGGAGATAGAAAGTCTTTAAAAAAACACAATGTATTCAATCTTCATAAAAAAGTTAAGGGGGCGGCTGGTATGTTTAGATACAAAAGGCCAGTCACTTTGAAAGACAATCTTGATAGACCAATAACAAAAGGAAGTGATATTAGAATGGGAAGTTACACAAACCTAAAGACTGGTTAATATCACGATTCATAATGATACCGAAAACTCCAAATCCAAAATACTGTCATGATTTTAAAATGATTAGTCTAATGAGTCACACTCTGAAAATATTACTACGAATTGTGCATGCAAGAATTCAAAAAAGATGCGAAGAGAACTTGAGCCTAGAACAATTTAGTTTTAGATCAGAAATGGGTGCTCGAGAAGCAATCTTCAGTATGAACGTACTCATGCAAAGATGCTTGGAATTTCAACGACCCCTATTTCTATGTTTCGTTGATTTTTAAAAAACTTTTGATAAAGTCCGGCATCGAAATCTGTTCGAGATATTGGATGACATTGGATTAGATCCAGCAGACCGTAAAATAATTAAAAACATGTATCTTAACTCGAACGCTATTGTTTTTTTTTAATCAAAATGTCACTTCAGACTGAGCAAACATAAACCGTGGTGTGAGACAAGGCTGTGTTCTATAACCAATGCTGTTCAACGTTTATGCAGAACAAGTATTTAAAGAAGCTGTGGGAGACAGCACAATAGGCATCAGACTAGTTGGGAAATACATCAATAATATTCGTTACGCCGACAACGCAGATTTAATAGCTAGTAGTGCTAAAGACTTAAAACTGATCATAGAACAAGTAGATAAGATGGAATATCATTAAATGCAAAAAAAAAAAACAAAGATAATTGTCATTAGAAATAATACCAGCCCTAGAATACATATTAATGGTATATGCACGGAAAAAGTTAAATCGTTTAAATACTTAGGGCGCTGTTGGACATTACGGGCGGATCTGAAACTGAAATCAGAAGTCGGATTAAACAGACGAGGAACGCATTCAACAAGATGAGGAAAATCTTAACAGAACACGATCTTAATTTGGAATTAAGGGTTCGAATTCTAAAGTGTTATATCTGGTCCATTTTACTGTACAGCTGTGAAACGTGGACTTTGAAGAAAACCACCATAAGTCGATTACAGGCTTTTGAATTATGGTGTTATCGACGAATTATGAAAATATCCTGTACTACTAAGAAGACCAACGAAGAGATACTCACTAATATGAAGAAAGATCATGAATTGATTAAGTTGATAAAAATTCGAAAAGTAAAATATTTTGGACACTTTACTCGTGGGACAAAATATTCCTTGCTACAAACTGTTCTAATGGAAACAATAGAAGGTAAAAGGAAAGTTGGACGGAAAAAACGTACCTAGTTTTGTGATATTAAAACATGGACAGGGCAAAATACAGAACATTTGCTACAATCCGCATATGATAGAGGACATTATCATTATATGGTTGAGGCTTCGCTAGACGGCCACCCAGAACCGAGATTGGTTGGGACTATGAAGAAGAATATATATATATAGGTACGAGAGTACTTTTTGGGTTATTTTTTTCGACATTACAGTTATCAAAAATTAAACTTAGGAAGTAAAGATTCAATGTTTAAAAAAAGGAAAAAACTTTCTATTTTTCTATACCGCACACACCCGTGACAACACACATATATATATTTGTGTGTGTGTGTATGTGTGTATGTGTGTAATATATACAGTACGTACAGTGTTGAAATGGCATAATGTACAAAACAGGAGTACCCTTTGAAGAAATTTAATTTCCATTCGCATTAGGCTTTTAAGGTTTTTCTGGTATTCATATATTTTCTAGGTCTCTTCTTTTCTTCTAATGTTTTATTCTTTCATTTTGTAGTTATTATATATATATATATATATATATATATATATATATATATATACACGCCTTCTCCCATAATTCTCGTTTATTGCATTATATTTTCGTATTTGCTAACTATACTACGCATATATATGTCCACACATACACACACACACATATATATATATATATATATATATATATATATATATATATATATATATATATATATATGAATGTATATATATATATATATTAATGTATATATGTATAAAGCACTTGACACAAAACAGGCCAACAAAATTACACCACATTAACGGAACAAATTTTTCTTTTATATTTTTGCCTTGTTCGCTTGGCTTTGAGCTTCTTGTTTAGCGATTACAGAAAGACCATTCTCCTTGTATTAAATAATGAGACACCGTTCAGAGTAAATGTATTTTAACTTGAACGAAAACGAAAACTGGAGCCGATATAGCCTTCTTCTACGAACAGTATCAATGAATAACTTCGGAGAAAAAGTGAAACAAATAAATGAATTCCCCTCCACTTCGTGATAATTAAATTTCGAATAAAGAAATATCGATAAGACTTTTGCCTGGAGGAACAAAATAACATTACAAGCATGAACATATTCGATTAAAATTATAGTACCGCTTGTTTTGTTTTTTTTCCTACAATGGGGATATATAGTCGGTAATTCTATGGATAAAAGCCCGAAAATACCTACATCAAATTTTACAAAGCTTGATGATTTTGCAACCACACGTACATACATACATATATATATATTCGTAATCCTGTACCACCTCGTAACTTAATTTTAAGATGGGTAGAAAACATTCGAGATACAGTTTCTGCAACCGGTAAAAAACGTACTGGACACGAAAAAAAATGGTTCGTGTCCCCACAAACTTCGATAGAGTTCGGGCAGCGAACATTTGGAGTTCCGGGTGCTCTGCTCGTCGTCATGCTGCTTCTTTAAACCTGACGAGAGAATCTGTTCGCTGAATAATGCTGGAAGACTTGAAATTTCATTCTTATAAACTGGTAATAACGCGGAAATTAAAAAGTACCGACCATGCAGAACGACGATGCTGAAAAAAATCGAAGACGAAGCGATCGATTTCAATAATCTTTTGATGAACGATTAAGTTCATTTTCAGCTATTAAACAAACAGAATTACCGCTACTGGTCCGAATCTAATCCGAATTCAATCGAACAGAAGCCGGTCACACAGTGAGCAAGTAACCGTCAGGGCTGGAATGGGGCCTTATTTTTTCATCAGTACCGTCGACGGAACGCGCTATATAGAGATGATAAACTCGTTTTTGCTTCCCTCACTTCGTAATCGTCGTCGTCGTCTTGGCCGTACACGGTTTCAACGTGATGGCGCGACGTGTTACTGTTGAGTACAGAAAGAAAACCGCATATTTTCACTTAGCCGCCGCGCTCGCCAGATTTGACCACTTCAGATTTTTCGTGTGGGGATACTAAAACACGCCAACGAGATCTGCAAGACCAGAAAAGTCGGATTTCTGAAGAAAATTTCAAAACTTCATCGACCTGTGCTCGGAAGTGTTCGAAAATGTTGTAAAAAGACTAAATAAATGTATTGTTGCAAATGGCGGTCGTCTGAAAATGATTGTAAGCTAATCTCTCATTTTGCTATTTTTAAATAAAATTTCATTCAAAAATTTTAATCGACTAGTTTTTGAGTTATTCAAAAAACAAAATCGTCCGTCTCCTCTGGGTCACCTTACATAACGAATGTTTGAGAAACTAAATCCAATCAACGAAAAATAAATAATACACGAGGGCTTTTAGATTAAAAATGAAATTGAACGAAAGTTCAAATCATCTTATTTAAAAATTCAAATTTTATATATAAAAAAAAAAAAACGACTAGCAAACGACTAAAGAAACGATTTCGCTCTCAAAAATTAACGAAACATTTAATCTACCTCCGACGTTTTTTAATTGCCTACTGTGATGGAAAGATGCCAGTAGAACAAGAAAATATTTAAAGATCAAAAACGAGCCAATTAGGATGCAAATTTACTTTGAACATAAATCGTTCGTTGGAATTTACTTTATATAAAGGCACAGCCAATTTTCTTCATTACTAAAACTGAATAAATACAACACATATATTATATATATATATCTATCTATCTATCTATCTATCTATCCATATATATATCATCATCATCATCATCTTGATACATATAGATAGATAGATAAATAGATAGATGTAGTGTGTAAGAATATTTTATATATTTCCTTCATTAAAGCAAAGGAATTAAGTAACCGTAAAAAATATTGAGATGTAAAGACTACTTAGTCCATTAAAACAAATTTCAATAAAAATATATCAAAAGACGATCGTTTAATTTAGATGTTGTTTTTTGTTTTGTTAAATTTGTTCACAACATAGTTCACACGCGTCTTTTTTTTTTACAACATATATATATAGGAATAAAATGCTAAATAAAAGAATTTGATATCTCTAAAATCAAACGCACGCCGACTAATATAGTTTTCTCCTGTACAAACTGATACAAAATAAGAAATTATTTCGGAACACGTTTGTGTTCAGAAATCAACCTGTCGGTGATGAATTCAAACTTTTCAAACATCACAAGCGTCGACTTTAGACTTCACCAAATGGACAAACGAGGAACCAATTATATTACATATTTGTGGACGTGAGAAATATTCAGGACTAAATTGTGGCAGCGACCACAAGGCATTAGTAAGTGAAGTGTGTCTTGAAACTTGAACGAAATAAAAAACCGCGGAAAATAACCAACTATAACAACTTAATATCGAATAAAAATTCCGAAATACTAGTAAAGGCTAAGAAAAATAATGTTCAAAATAAGAATACAACAGCGAAAGAACTATAAAGAGAATTCAGATCAACAATCTATGAAGTGGCGAAGAAAGTAAAAAAGCCATAGATATCCGGAGGATCATCTGAAGTAATTAACAAGAGGAACTAAATAAAGAAAAGGGAAATTAATAATACAGTAGATTCAAAAGCATATGAGCATCCTAACCTATTAATAAATGAAGGAATAGAAAGGGATAGAAATAATTATATAATAGGAATTTGTGAGGAAATAGAAGAGCACTCGCAAAAAAATGATCCCTATGAGTTATATCGGAAACTTAAATGGGTAAGTAATACTTTCAAACTATGTTACCAATAAAAGACCAAAACGGAACAAAAGTAATAAAGTCATCGAATATTGGAAAGATGGCGCCAGTATTGTCAAAGCCTTCTGCATGATAATGAAAGATAATACAGAACTTCGAGCTTGAAGCTCCAATTATAAGGGAGGAAAGAGAAGTTGCATTTAAGAATCAGCGGGCGTAGACGGTATACCGACAGAAATGTTAAAAGCATGGAAGAACCCGGAATAAACGTATTGCACAAGATCTGTCGGAAAATAAGGGAAACTGACAACTGGTCTGATGAGTGAACAAAATCGGTATATGTACCAATACGCAAAAAGAGCTCTGCCGAGGAATGAGTAAACTATCACACAATAGCGTTGATTAGCCATACCAGTAAAATACTACTGTACGTAATAGAAGAGCGACTCAAACACTACCTGCTGTCGCAAGTTTTGTACCGGGCAAAGGCACTCGCGAACAGCTGTTAAATATAATACAAATAATTAAAAAGTGTAATGAATGTTTCCTAAACTATCAGAAAGCTTAGACCAAAATATGGCAAATTTTTCTACAAATGGACACACCGAAACATTTAATATATCTGCTGCAAAAATTACAATTAAATAATAAAGGCTATATTAAACTAGGGACTGAAATGTCGGGTTTCAGTAAGAAAGGGTGTACGACGTAGCTGCTATATATTACCGAATCTATTCAACATCTATGAAAAATGGATTATAAAACCAGTGATTCGATGGCAAGCAGGAATATATCTATTGAAGGAAGAAAAATTATTAATATCACATTTGTAGATGATACTGTATTACTCACACAGAGCAAGAAAAGCTTAAACTAGTATCAACAGTGGATGCAGTGGGCAAAGAAGCAGGTTTAAAACTGAACGGAAATGTTAAATATTGAGAACATCGATAAAGAAAACAGAATACAAAAACCCTCGGCTCAATTACGAGATATATTAAACATAAATTAATCTATATACTCGGGTACTTGCATATAAGAAAAAGATAGACCAGAAGAAGCAATAAGGAGACGGCTATCACTGGCAAAAGACGGAATCTGGAAACTCGATCGTATACGGAAAGATCAGATGATTGATAAAATAACGAAACTGTTACTGCAGAAAACGTTTTTTTTTTTTCTAATAATACGGTTCTGAATCTGAACGGTTAACAAGTCGATGAGATATAAGATCAACGCGCTTGAAATGAAGGGATATCGAAAAATTCTAAAGATCTATGGACAACTCATAGAACAAATGATCCCGTTTTAAAGGAGCTTCGAAGTCAGGCATCGGTTGTTACCAACTATTAAAAGACGCATGCTAGGATTTTTCGGACATACAATGCTTGCAAACGGGCTGGTGGTATCGATCAAATCATGAAAATAGGTGGATTCGACTTACAACAACGGAGAAACAATTGGCGACGTCTGGCATCTTGTATTATATAAGGTCCCGTCATCCGAACACGGATAACGAAAGAAGTATGTAATTAATAAAAAAGTTGTGACCTTCCAAATACATTCAGTTTGTTGTTAATTAATGTATGAAAGAAATGCACAGTTATATATTAGAGAATTAAGCCCGTTACCGAACATTGGCATCTGCAGACATCATTTTTATATTAATGTGTATTCCGTTTCCATTCCAGTCTGTTATGTGTTTCAAGCATCAAATCTTTTCATGCATATTATTCTACATCGGCCTTTCCATCTCGTTCTAGTCTTTTTTGTCAATCTTCTTCAATCTAGAGATACCCATTATTTTTTGTATTCGAGCAACATGTCCAGCTCAACATTATCTCTTAATATTTTATCATTTAATTTACCTATCCTTGTTACCCCCATAATTTCACATTACATTGATCTCTGAGCTATCTATCTATCTATCTGTATATATATATATATATATATATATATATATATATATATATATATATATATACCACTTAATTTGTTTAATCGTCAATGACCATGTTTGTGTACTTAAAAATTTTTTGTACAATCTATTTTTCGTCTAAATATTTATTTAAACCCCCTGAACTTTCTCCATCCTAATGTTTTACTTCCGTTTACCCTTTTCACGTTTTCCTAAAAATGATATTGTTTGACCTAAATGTATATTAACATTCAAAGTACCTCCAAATATTTTTACTTAAATTTTTTCTCCATTTATTAACCCCTAACCATTAACGTTATTTTTTGTCTACGTCACTGTGACGTCTGTAACTTCGTTTTACAAAATTGGTAAAAATACTGCCTTTTTAAAGGAATATTTTTTCCTCCCCATTTTTCCATATTCATTTTAATATATGTGTTCTATGTGTATTTCGGACGTATCTTTTGTGTCTTCAACGTATAATACGGACCGTCATAATAAATCGTGCTACAAACGCAAAATACATATTTATATTGTATTCATATTCTTTTTTCCCATTAATTGATTTATCGTGTAAACGACTTATGGTTAAGAATCTAGAATAAAAACCTGCTTGTTCTGGTTGTTATTCATATTTTTATGTTCCCATAAATGTTTTTACACTGTTTACAGAAGGCTCATTGAGCTATAATTTCTTACGTTTTCTTTTTATACAATAATACGATTTCTATCATTGACATGATATTTCTTCTTCTTTCAACATTATACTAAACAGATATAGCGACACCGTTTCTATCTGGATGTAGTTGGTCGTATTTCAATTAGAAGGTTCTGCGTTAACTCAATCTATGGTTCCTGGGTTTTCTTTACCCACGGCGTCTTCCAAACATTATGGCAAATGGTTACCGAGTTTGTTGTTATTGGCCTCATAACTGCCACAAAACTGTCACCAGACTTTAATCTCTGATGGACTGGTGTATATTAAAACATCATATGATGGCTATCCGTTACCTGCATGATCGTTTCGATGACGGCAGATATTTTCCGTCTAACTACAGACATGGCAATACCGGAAAACATTAATCAGATTTCGTTTGAAGCGGGTTCAATATGTTTTGTATGTGCAGAATTTTTAGCCAAACTGAACATTCGTATGCCGTAGCTGAATTGCAGTGCCAATGATGATGTCTGTAATATGTAAGGGTGACACAGTTAATTTGTGTAAAACATTTTTCCAGGCTGAAATCTTCATTTTTATGTTCAGGCATTGTTCGTTGAAAAATAGTTTTCTATCAAGAATGACGACTCTTAGGTACATGGAGTAAAAATCACTTTTATCCCTTGTCATAATAGTTCTACTTATTTGTTGGTCTATTTCTCAGGTGAAACACGAGGCGCTGAGTTTTCCTTCATTTTGGTTTTAGATGGTTGTATGAATATTCTCCAAGATTCTCTGGAGTGTTAGAAAGTTCTTCTTAAATTGCTTCAAAAGACCTCACTTAGTAGGAAAAAGTTAAACCGCTTAAACCGCCATGTCACCGACAATAGGCGGGTCATTTGTAAAAAAAAAAAATTGAATAAAATTGGTGCCAACACACTTACTTGTGGTGGTCTTGTTCTATTCAGTAGTTGCTTTTCTTGTCTAAGCAGATATTTAGTAATTTTGCGACGAGGGTTATAAATTTAGTTATATACAGATTTTTAGTCATTGTCGGTTGATTGCTGTATTGTAAGCGACTATTAGGTCTATAAATAATACACATATTTAAACGCCTTATTTCCACTCTCAGGCTGAAAAATTCAGTTGGTCACGATCAAATTAGCATAAAAATGATTAAAAATCTACCAACAAAAGCAATAGTCGCCTTGGAGGTTCTATTTAACTCATGTTTACGCCTATGCTATCGGTAACGGTACCTTTGGCAAAAGCTGGGAAAGATTCATCTTCGGTTCAAAATGTTAGACCTGTAAGTTTACTCAGTAATATAAGTAAGGTTTTTGAAAAAATAATACTAGTAAGATTGAGGGCATTTAGTGACAGAGGATCCATCATAGCTGATTCGCAATACGGTTTTAGACCAAAACTAAGTACGACAATCCAACTGGCCAGTGTTTGTGACAAAGTTATTGATAACTTTAACCAGAATAAACATTCGGGTGTTGTCTTGATGGACATAGAAAAAGCGTTTGACACAACAATGATGGAATCATATATAAATTAATTAAATATAATTTTCCCCCATATCTTGTTTTTACTATTAAATCTTATCTGATGAATAGAAAATTCTATGTGAAACTGAAAAACCATAACTCCGATATAAGGTACGTTAAAGCTGGGGTGCCTCAAGGCAGTATCTTAGGCCCATTCCTTTTTATTATATATATTAATGATTTACCGACAATCCCAGGAGTGATATAAATCTCTATGCTGATGACACTTCTCTAATGGTATCTTCTTATAGAATAGACACTATAACTAATAGATTAACTAAAGCAATTGATGTCATGTCTAAATTCTACCATAAATGGAAAATAAAAGTTAACGATGTGAAAACAGAGTCAATAATTTTTACCAGACTTAAATCGTTTCGTTAAAATAAAAAAACGTTGAGACTGGAAGGAACATGTGAAGCATTTAGGCGTCATCATGGACAGAAGACTCACATTTATAAAACATATTAATGATTGTGTAAGTAGAACAATACGGAAAATGGGTTGTCTATTTCCTATATTTAATAAAAGATCTGCGCTTTCAACGCAAAACAAATTTTTATTATACAAAAAGGTAATTTTACCAAAGCTACTCTATGCCTGCCCAGTGTGGCCTTATACTAGTATTAGTAATATAAACCACGTGCAAAAAGTGCAAAACCATTGCCTTCGAATAATTTTGAATAAACCTCGATTTACTTCAATAAAATCTCTCCATGATGCGTTAAAATTCCCTTACGTACAGGAAATGATTAAGGATAAAACAAAAAAAAATTTTTCCGATTGTAGATATTCCGACATTCCAATGGTAAATAGCTACATTTTCCAGGATATATTATTTATAGGAACGAGTCGTGTCGTAGAAGTGGCGGAGTTGCATTGCTCGTTAGTAAGAGGTTAAAATTCGAATTAATGTCGGTTCCTAAATTAAAATGTATACAAGCAATAGGTATTAACTTATATGTAAGTAGTGTTAATAATCAGAGTAGCGGTTGTAATGTTGCCAGTAGTACTATTGCTATTTTTGCAGTGTACAAATCCCCTAAAAGTAGAAAGTATTTCGCGAATGATATCTATTCCCTGATGAAAGTTAACAGTCGTGTAATTCTAATAGGCGATTTCGATGCTAGAAATAAGATGTGGAATTGTTTTAGTAATAATGCAGCCGGTAATATTTTATATCAAATGTCTACAAGAACTAACTATCGTATCCTTGCTCCGAGGGAACCTACTTATTTTCCCTCAGGGTCAGCCTTTAGAAATAGTGTCATTGATTTTGCTGTTGTAAAAAATGTGTCTATTTCACAGCCGGTTTCAATTAGTCAACTTTCATCCGATCATGATCCGATATTTACTGTCATTTTAGGAGATAAAAAACAGGTAAATGAGAAATTAATTTTCGATTATCAAAATGCAAATTGGGTAGAATTCAGAAAATTCATATCACAAAATATTAATTTAAATGAGTCGATAACGAGTTCTCTAGACATTGAAAGACATTTGTCTGCATACACAAATTTGATTAGTGTTTCCGCCGAACGTTTTATACCCAAAAAACACCTGTGTATAACTTTCCACACAATGTTATTCCTTCTTATGTTGTAGGTATTATTAAACTTAAAAATCGAGTTCGAAGATTATACGTGAAAAATAGATACTTAAACCCATCGCCAGTTATTAAAAGAATGTTAACTTTTCTTAATAACTAGTACGTTACCTGTTAAACAAAAATAAAAATGATAAATTTAATTCACTTCTCTCAACGCTTTCACCAAAAGACAACAGTTTGTGGAAAATCTGCACACAATATACAAGGCAATATACATTTCTCCTACCTCTTCATGACTCACACTTAAATAGTTATGTGTATAGTAATGTAGGGAAAGCTGAACTTCTTGCTTCTGAATACTGCAAAGCTCATACACGTAATAGTAATATGTCTTCCAGTTATAAACAAAGTTCATATGGCTGTCAAAAATATCTGAAAGAAAATAAAAATACTCGTATTGTCGATTATGTCAGTCCTAAGGAAGTCTCTGCCGCTATAAAAGCCATCAAACCTAAAAATTCTGTTGGCATTGACAATATCTCCACTATCGTCATAAAAAATCTTCCACTGAAAGCAGTAGTCAAATTTTCGAATATATTAAACGCAATGTTTAAATGTGGGCATTATCCTTCAAAATGGAAAGTAGCAAAAATTGTCACTCTCCCTAAACCTGGTAAAGATGCTTCCATAACTAGCAACATTCGCCCTATAAGCTTATTAAGTAATTTGAGCAAAATCGCAGAAAAAATTATTTTGTCTAGATTACATTATCACTCTGAATAATACAAACTATTGACATTCAGTGTGGGTTTCGCCCAAGATATTCTACTACGCAACAAATATCTAGAATAATAGAATTTGTCAGCCATAATTTTAATTGTAATAAACATACTGGTTTAGTTTCGCTCGATGTTGCTAAAGGGCATTCGACACAACTTGGTGTGAAGGTATCACGTATAAAATGATACAGTGTAAATTTCCTACTTATTTGGTATTTTTAATTCATAGTTATTTAAGCGATAGAACATTTTATGTAATGGTAGATGATTCGAAATCGACTATGAAAACTTGTGCCGCATGTGTTCCACAAGGTAGTATTTTAGGTCCGTTTTTATTCACATTGTTTCTCTATGATTTCCCAAAATTGACAAATATGCAAGTTGCTTTATACGCTGATGATACAGCAATATTTTGCAGCTCTTACAAACCAACTGCTATTAAAAATCCATTAGAAAACAGTGTACGTCGCGTTTTAAAGTATTATCGCAAATGGCAAATCGAAATAAACGCATTAAAAACTGAGGCCATCTTTTTCACTCGTCGTCGACCAATTTTGCCATCTGAACTTCTAGTAGATGATAAAGTTATAAATCGGTCGGATAGTATACGTTATTTGAGAGTTTTATTAGATAAACGATTAACCTTCTCGGCGCATGTAAATTACGCAGCTCTAAAAACAAATAAAGCAGTAAGTACAGTGTATGCGTTATTTAATCGTAAATCGTACCTTAACGATAATAATAAGCTCATCATTTATAAAACACTTATTCGTCCTGTGATGACTTATGCTTGTCCCGCCTGGTCTTCTATCTCGAAGGCGAGCTTTAATAAATTGCAATTAGTACAAAATAGGTGTTTAAGATGCGTATTATCCCAAGGTATGCCAGAATAGTGGACATGCATGAGATATTAAATATACCCTTTATTCGGGATTATATTCTTACTATAACTCGTAAGTTCTGCGATAATTGTGTATTGCATGAAAATCAGTACATCTCAATGATCGGAAATTACGATTCCAGGCAGCTACAGTTTATGTACACAAAGTATAAGACGCCTTAAACATAATTTACTGTAAATGATTAATATTTAATGTATCTGTGTATATGTGTATATACATGTGTGTGTATGTATGTATGTATATATATAGGTAAGTATATGTGTATTATATTATATATCTTTATAATTGTTATTATATCGAATTCCTTTTTGTATGCTTAATGTGATACAAAGCGTTTTATGGAGTGGGTTTTTTTCAAATTTTTTCCCGCGTTTTATATATTTATATCTGTAATCTAGTAAATATACTATAAGATATATTACGTATAAAGAATTTTGTTTATTAGCGGTAAGGATATTATAATTCCGGTACGCGTAATTCTTATTATTTTGTACTTTTGTACTTTTAATGAATTTATGTCAATAAATAAATTTCTTCTTCTTCTATAGGTGATTACGATTACCAAGCTTTACGACACAGGTATAAAAGATATAAGCATAGGCGCATAAAACACATCCTTCTATAGTAAGCCAGCTACAAATTCTAGTTCTAGTATTAATAAATAAGTTAAGATATTTTTAAGTATATTGTTGATACGGTAAGAGTGTACGCACTCTGTTATTTTAAATGAGCAGGTTTTTTGTATTAAAAATTTTTCCTGCGATCTTATAATAAGGCGTAATTTAAATAATAATTATTAATATTTTATAAGATTATATTTTGTATTAATTTTTTCTGGAAAGAATCGTTGATATATTCGGTACAGAAAATTCTATTGAATGGTAACTTTACTTTTTTGTAAAAAGAAAATATTTAAATATGCAAATATATTGTTCTTGTTCAATACACATATGATTAATTTTTCCCTAAACCAATGCGCTACGTTAAGTTAAGCATACGAAGAAACTTGTTTACTGTGGGATTGAAGTAGTATCTAATTCCCTGCAAGTGGCAGTCTCTCGAATAGTTTGAAAATACGACAAAATGACAAGATTGGTCGATAATTAACAGCGTTATCAGACGACTCCTTGATTTAAGTAAGCTATTGGTTCAGTCCATGATTTATGTATCGGCTTATTATCCAGTATGTCGTTGAATAATTCTAAAAGTCACATTCGCGTTTTTAGTCTAAGGTGTTTGATTTGTTCTATAGTTAAGTCATCAAAGCTGGCTGTTTTATTATTTTTCACTGTGCTAATAGATGCACCGATTTTCGATATTGATCAAGACAAAGGTTTTTTCATCTTCGTCCTTTTGTCCCAGTTTAACATTTTTAATTCGAATTCCTTTAGTTGGCTACCATTATTTTTTTGTTTTTTTCTTTTTTGTTTTTTTTCTTTTTTTAGTATTCATAAAATTTTTGTAATATTCAGTTTTTTTTTTTTTTAATATTTTGCCGCGACCATATGTTATGTTTTCCTTACTATCTTTCATCGCTAGTATTAATTTTCTTTCAACTGTCAATATTTTAAAAATGTTTCTGATAGAGATTTATCGTACTCATTACATTTCATACTTCTCTTTGTGGGATTCTATGTAAAATTGCTGAAACTTCCGTTGAAACTGAGGTTGGTACATATACTTGAATCAATGTTGCTTGTTGTTTATGCCATAACGCGGAAATTCTATCTGAAATTTTTTTTCTTATAACATTATTTTTTAAACGTTTTTTCGAATTACTGGCTCCGTTCTTCAGATAATTTTTCCTTTTTTCTTTCTATAAAAATCTTGTTACTTTAGCTAATCCCAAAAAAAAAACATTTACGTGAAAATTTTATATTGCCTGTTCTAATTCGATAATTCTTTCTTCTGTTATTAATGTTTTCATATTTAACATGACTCTTGTCATCAGCTTATTCAGGATATTGCTTATCTTTTTGTTTGCGAATTATTATTAATTGGAAAGTAACGAGTCGTCTATTTTACTATCCTCACTTTACACGTTAATAATATTTATTTTTATCACACGCGCGCAATTAATGAAAAGCGTACACTAAACTTTATGGCCTACTTTCATTTCATTTGTCCAGTAATTTTCTATATGTAATCGACATTAATGTAACCGGAAAATTTCAACGTAATAATGGACGTACATAATCTACGAGTGTTAAAATCGCGTTTAAACCTTATTATTGTACGTTAAACGGATTGCTAGTCGAGAAGTAATCTTTAATTTTTTTTTTTTTAGACACCCAGACAAATTGTAAACCGTACACTTACTATTTCGTTTATATATCGACGAGGATGAAAATAAGTACATAACACACACACTCGCGTAACATATATATATATATGTGTATGTGTGTAAACATTTTCACAACCTTTTACACTCTACTAAAAGTATTTATTTGAAAAGTATTTATTCGAAAGATAAAACAAGTAAATAAAAATCCGCCGAAATAGTACCAATAAAATGACCGAAAATTACGCTACACGTAGGTAGTAAAAAAATCGTAATAAAAAAAGAGCGGAAAATATATTTCATCTCGCGAAAAATAAAAATAAAAATGAAAATTTTATAAAGAAAAAAAATTTGTCTAGCCTCATTTTAAAACCCAAAAACAAAAAAAAAACACGATAATAATTTTAACTACAAAAGTCGCCGATAAAACCATGCAACAAAATATCCCAGAATAAACTTTTATACACGATGATATTTTATTATATATATATATATATATATATATATATATATATATATATATATATATATATATATATATCACGTAACAATACAAATCGAAACACTGGACACAATCCAAATTTACAATTTTCTATCAGAAAGAAATAAACAGTGAAAGGCAATGATATTACGTTAAAGAGGCCTACGTGTGTATACACGTAAGAGTATTATATAGCGTGCCGGTTTAACGGTTTCGATGTTATAGGGTAAAACGAAATTTACTACCGTCGAAATATAGTGCGTTTTAAAATTTCGTACTTTGACATTGCCAACCCAACTTCCCAAAAGTCCTTTCCAGGATCATATTCGAGTTATACGATCTTCGTGCATACCTACATCCGAACACTAAACGAATATCACATACATTTCAAGGTCGAACGAAAAAGTTAATAGGTAAACTTCGAAGAGAAAAAAAGGCCCCGATACAATTAGAATCTGTCGTTTCGACTGTATGTATATAACTGGCACATATAAAAAAAATCTTCAGCGATTTATAAGCGGAAGAAAATATATAATTATTTATTATTTTAAAGTCGGTATTTACTCGTGCCAGACTACTTTGGCCCTAGTTACGAAGAACATCGCACCTTAATCTGTCCAGTAAAAAGAAACATATATCTCGCGATTCCAATCTCGCCTTATGGAATATACGGAACAACGTGTCGTATAGTAACCTTGTTAAAATTCAACGGCAACAGTCAAAGTTATTACGCGCAATAACATCTGCACCGTACTACGTGCCAAACCACACGCTGCATACAGACTTGAAGGTTCCGTTTGTGAAGTATGTTCAGCGGTATAAAAGCTTCTTCGACAAAATGCAAGTTTAATCCATTGGTGTACAAAATGTCTAGGCTGGATTTTTTTTTGTGGTTCCCCAAAGTGTATTAAGAAATTTGTGATAAAGGTGCAGGGAACCAGAGTACTTAATAAATAACTGTGTGAAAGTGTAGTGTAGCTGAAACAAAAGAAAATCAAACAATTATATTACAAAAGTTAACTAGATGTTTGTGACAGTTCCCTGCAAAGTATAAAATAATAATAACAAATATATATGATGGTAAGGGATGAGAAACATAGTTCCTTAAACCATCAATGATGTGTGTAAAGAGTTTGTGTCTTAATAATAATAAAAAATAAAATATAAGAGAAAAGGAAAAAAAATTAAAAATTTAAATAATAAAATAATTATTACTTATAATTAAATAATTATAAATACATATATAATACATATAATAAAGGACAATTGACCACGCTACAATTAAATAGAAACTGCAGAGGATTTATGAAACTTTAAATTTTAACTGTATGACCTGCTCAGCCAGCAAAAGGAAATTCCTAACTTTCCTGCCAATAGGAAATACATCAGTAGGTCTTATGTTATATTTATGATGGATGGAAGCAAATGCAGGACAAATAAACAGAGTGTGATACACATCATCTACTTCACCCAAGTTACAACAGGTGCAGCAAGGTTCACTAACAAGATGGAACCTATGAAGGTAGGAACCAAACCTGCCATGACCTGTCAACATCTGAGAACTGTAGAAGTTAATATCAAACGCCAACATTTTTAAACGTAATGAGGCTGGATTTACCAACTAAATCCAACAGGAGACTAAAAAGAAGGATACCGCGACGAGCTTCCAATCACTTGAAGAACGATGGTTTACATAACTGTAACCTAAACATTCCGATTTAACGACCGGAGGAAAATATGTCATCCGACGATGTTTTTCTTTCATATAAGAATCTGACATACTCGTTGGAGTTGTTAAATTTATTTCCTGCCTTTTCTTTTTCTTTTCTTCTCTTCTTTTTTTTTATTTTCTTTCCCTTCTTCTACGTGATCGCCGTTGTTTATGGCAAGTTTTTGTCGGTACAATGAAAAAAGAAAAAAAATATATATATATATAAAGGTAACGGGTGAAAATATAATGCGAAATAAAATATTACAGTCGTGACTGACACGTAGTAATAGTATTTATTAGTAAAGGTTGCCAGCATAGAGCAGATCGAGCATGGCGTACTAAGCGAAGAACATGTTTTTTTTTAATATCAATCATGTACGGGCGTATATACAATTCTACATATCTTGCGCACATATTTTGATATAAGCGTAAGTTATCATCCGGCTAAAGGTAAACAGCACTTATTTTACCAACTATTATAGGATAAAAGTCCACTATTCTTCTTACCAGTTCCAAATCGGAAGAAAATCGTTAGGAATTAAGTGGTTGACATGTCAGTCCATTACACAATCTTCCAACAACCTATAAAGCCGCGCTATGTCCGATACTAAACACAGCTGTCAAATAGTGCTTTAAGCGCAACTGGGAACGGAATGGAATCCAAACTCATACAATTTCCTTCTTTCTTATCAAACCCAATGTTGACTTCTGGAAACCCATGCTAACTTGTCGCGTTCCAAATACATAATACTCAGCGGGTTCCGCCTTGACCGCATATTGCTCTTTCGTAAACATACCTACACCTACGCGCCAATCATACTACATTTTGCCCCATTCGTCTTATTTGTTACATTTTACTACACTGTCCTACACTAATTCTTTTATCGATCACATATGCGACTGTATACACTAAGCGATTTCCTCTCCAACAGTTCTTAAACTATTTCCACAATTAAACAATTCCTTTCCTACTCCAACCTCATTTTATTATTATTGTTATTATCGTTATTATCATTATTATCATAAGTAAACAAATAATAATAAACATACACACACACACATATATATATATATATATATATATATATATATATATATATATATATATATATATATATATATAATCAAATGCATTTATACATAGTACGTGAAGGATAATAACGACTTAACGAAACTATTATTATATACACATCCACTGCACAGTAATGGGTTTAGCATATGTATACAGAAATGCATATATATATATATATATATATATATATATATATATATATATATATATATATATACGTGTGTGTGTATAATATAGGAATACGCATTTATATATTTTTTACACTTTAATTATCCTATTATAACAAAGAGATAGAATTTTATAAATTATTCATTTTAAAACTTTATTCGCTTAACCCTATTTAAACATAATGTATACCATATGGCGTACGCAAAATTAATTATTTATTAAGAGTTTAATTGTTTTACGCATACACATATACATATATGTAATATATGTATATATATATTGTATATAACACACACACACATATATATATATATATATATATATATATATATATAAACATGACATCTCACGCATAATTTAATTATACTCGGTGGTAATTGGAATATAAGGTGAAGAGTAGGACGATCAGAATAATAATAAAAATAAATGTCTGTATTATATCCAACGAGCACATTTCGACGCTATTCCTCAAAAACAGCATTCTGCGCTTTAAAATACATTCTAGACGCTGGCTAAATCACCTTCATGAATATAATAAAATATAAAGAAGCCCGTCCTCGTATGAACAAGTTATCAACTGATGACAACGATAAGTATGTATAAATAAAAAAAATAGAAAATAAAAAAAACCGAACTGACTACAAACAAATATAGAAAAAAGACATAATTATCTTTACAATAATATAATAATAAGAATAATATTTCTATGCGCGTTAATTCGTCGTTGCAGTAATATTAGTGGCAGTTACATTAGTAATAGTAATAGTTGTATTTATTATATGATGTAAAAACTCCATGTCGATTGGGGGAACCACTGTACATATTAGAAGATTGTAATTAGTTACAGGAGATTTACCGGGCAGATTACTCAAGTCGGTTTTCTTTTCAATTCTAATTTATCATTGACTCCTCTTTATACTAATTCGTCGATTACGACCCCCGCAATACGTACTGCCCGATCAATTGTAGTTTTTACTTCTCACGTTGTTTCCAATAATTTACTTCGTAAGTAATTTAAACATCGTCATCCTTACATATAATAGCGTAAGGTAAACGCTAATAATAATTTAAAAAAAAAAATAAAAATAAAACAATTATATTGAGTATCCGTTAATATATACGCGCGCGAACACATTTGTCCTTCGAAATGGTCGTTCACATCGATCGGAAAAACAGGCGGGCGCGGATATGATTAATCGATTAACCAAACCGAAAGAAATAAACATCAAAAATTTGTAGGTTGGTAAACAGGGTGAATGATCGGATGAAAAAATTGATCGTGATGGACAATTGTATTTTTCTTATAAATAATAACAATACATTCACACACACATACACACACACACGCTAAACACTTGCTACGGGAATTTAAGGAGGAAACGTATAATAAATTATTCCAGTCTTTTAAACAACTTTTTTCTATTTTTTACATTTATTTGCATATCATGCCTTTCTAATTTCATTAACACATCTTTCTATGTATATGTATATATATATACATGATATATGTATGTATGACGTCAGATTTATTATTACGATTACATTTATTATTATCGTTATTATCATTATTATATTTATTAATATTATTATATTTATTATTATTATATTTATTAATATTATTATATTTATTATTATTATTCTCGCTATTTGCGATACGAGTGGGCTAATTGAAAGCTACACATCACGATTAGAGAAAATTCTCTAACCATCGTTGCTAAATTTGGGTTTGAAAAATGGAGATTATCAGTGACGAATTCTGACGTGCGGTTTCATCGAAAATGTTCAACGAGTAGATGATAAAAACCCACGAAAGTTTCGATTCATTTATCGTTACCCTGTGTTTAAAATTATAACTTTCCTCAGTTAAATACCCGCGGTTTCAGATCGAGCTTCCTTATGTTTTCTACTAGAATCCATTAGTTAATACTATCGTAGTGGATAATGTGACTGGAGTTCAAAACGGAGTTTTTTACATTAAAACTTTTTTTTACAGTTGTAATTTTCGTTTACCACGCGGAATACTTTTCCAAATTCACCGCCGTTTCGAAATTCGTTACACGTTGCGGATTATAAACCTAAATTAAAGTGAAATTTCGATCCTTTTTGTATTAAGCGATTTAATGCTTCACGCAGGTTACTTTTGCCATGTACTATACTCCGTATGCGTTTTATTCCTTTTTCACGCAAGTTTTCGATGTTCGTTAAACCTGTCCCGGTGCAGACTGGGTTCGACGAATTCCGTATTTTCGCGTTAATGGCTACTTTCCGATTATTTAAATCCAATTCGAAGAAATATACGTTCGTACGGTAATAGCAAACGTGTTCTGGCGGCTTTGCTTTATGCGGACTGTTTTTCTCTAATTTACACTTGTTTACATCAGCTTCGATTTGTTTAAGAACTATGGCCCATAGTTTTTAATATTCATATTAATCCGACTACTGGATTTTAATATTATCTTTTCGATTCGATTTATTCCGCATTAATCTAATTCGAAATTCGTTTTATATATTCTCGCCGGACAATTCGGTAATATTTTACCGAATCTTCTCTAATGGTCGGAGTACAATTTGAAATAATTTATACGATAAACGGTTTATCATAATTTATAGTTAATCCTTTAGCACGGGCAAATCAATACAGAACTATAACGGGTTTCACGTCGAAAAATTTATTTAATTACGTTCACTTCCCGAGATGATGAAGTTGAGAAAGCACGTGTAAACACTTCCAATGAAGAGACTCCGATTTATTCATTACTTCGCTAAATTACGCGGTTTGAGACGTTTTAAATCCTCATAGTTGTCTACGGAGCTGTACGACTTCAACGTTAGCGTGTTTGCAAGCAAGCGTGGTAATGTCCTCGATGACCGTTGGAATTTCTCGGTTGTATGTCGTTAATCGCGCAAATCGATATGAGATCGTACGAAGTACAATTAACGTCTTTGTACGGAATCTATGTTGGAAACACAACGTCACAATTTTGTATTCCATAAATCCAAACAGGTTTAACAATATGTACTAAAGTTCTTTCCTATTAGCCGATAAATATTTTTTATTTTTTATTTTCTTATAGAGAAAAATTTTATTGCTTTTCGGTTAGAGCGAAAGTAAATAATTTATATAAATATGTATGTATATATTTTATTTATTTAAACACGCTCCACTTCTCGGTCATTTGCGTCTGCTATAACTTAAATGATTAAATATAACTGAAAAGTAATATATATTTTGGAATACATTTATACATTTCACAAAAATAAAAACAGATTGAACGGTAGCTTCATCGTCCGCAAACACTTCTATCGTCATTCTTCCCGTGGGCCTCTGAACGCTTTCTCAAGCTCCTTGGTGAACCGTGGACATCCAGTAATAATGTGATTGGTTACCACAGTCATTACACGACGGCTGTAGTCCACTCTGAAGTAGCGGACCGTGTGTTAATTTCGTACGACCAATACGGATTCTACATAATACAATTTCTTCTCGTCTGTTTTTTCACGGTGTGATGTTGCCCAGTGATTCAATTTGCTTTTAAATTAAATTGTTATTCGTTTGATTAGTCCATATATATTTTGAGCGACGTTCTTGATTGCGAGCATTATTTATTTTCTCGCATTTAATAGCTCTTTTCCACGTGTCGTTGTGGTCTGTTCACTATTTTCCCATGGCGGTTTTGTCGTTTTGGACGGGTTGATGGTAAACCGATTTATATGTAAGTAATTTAAATAATCGTTTCAATAAATAGTTAGCAGCAAGACGTTATATTTAACCGGATCTTTCGTGTCGTTATCTTTACGTCATATTTATATAGTATGTCAATCCTCTCCATTGTATAAAATTACGATAATTTCGTTCGAATTTTCTATACATTCATTAATCTGGTTTTCTTTTCTATTTCGTGTATGTACTGGAAGAAATTTTTCGTTAGAAATTTCATATATATATATCAGGTGATTTTGCAGTTTAAAATTTATCCGCATTCTAAATCTTCTAGACAACCTCATGCTCGATTTGTCGATACTATTTTTCCTCCGAAATTCTTATTATTACTATTATCTGTATGTTTTGCAAAATTTGAACACTTTTTTATAAACATATTTTCTCACCAGTTCAGAATTCGTCCATAGTGCCGTTTACGACGTATAAACCTAATTTTCGGTAATCGTGACGTGTTTGATTAACCCACTCGTGCCGCAAATAACGAAAATTATTAATAAATAGAATAATAAAATAATAAAAAAAGAACTATATATCACACACATACATATATATATATATATATATATATATATATATATATATATATATATATACAACTTGGAATCAAATCATGTTTCTCTATTCATGGCTGCGTCTATAATTTCATTCATAAAAGCCGGTGTACCGCAAGGTAATATATTGGGTCCGATGCTTTACCTAATTTATACAGCAGATAAACCGGTACCAAATAACACAGAAATTACTACTTTTGGGATGATACAGCTATTGTTTCTTCCGACACGTCTTTAGAAAATGTTGAAATTAATTTACAATCAGCGATTAATACACTTTCAATATAGTTCAAGCGGTGGGGTATAGAAATGAATGAGAAAATCAACCCGTGTAATATTTACAAATAAAAAAATTTCTAATATCAAAAATATGAATATCAACAATGTGATAATTCCAGTTCAAAAATCAGTAAAATATCTAGGAGTCCATTTGGACAGACAATCCGATTTATCACTGGTGAACAAGATATTATTGTACAATCAAATTCTAAAGCCTATATGGGCTTATGGAAGTTAACTGTGGGGCTATGCTAAGCAGAGTAATATAGCGATAATACAACGCTTCCAAAATAAAGCATTAAGAACTATCATATTCCATTGCACACGGACCTAGGTGTTACACCCGTCGAAGATAAAATACAAGAAATAGCTAATGAATATGGCGATAAACTGTATTATCGCACAAATACTTTAGCTGTTGCTCTGGTGGATAATTCGGCAGAAATCAGACGATTAAAACGAACGAAACCTACGGATTTATTATGAATAATCAGCGATGATAAACACAAAGTATTAAAATGCGTTTAGCGCAAATCCTTCTGGATAAGGAATTTCACAGGTCAATCGCTGTTTTTTCAAAAGTTTGATAATTAGCCTAGAACTAGTAGCATAATTGCGGAATAAAAAAATTTTTTATCATTTCCATTCTACTTCACCACACTGGCAGTATTCCTTCACCTTAATATTCCTCCTTCCCTATCATGTGTCCGACAAATATTCTTTTATCAGTATATGTAAATGGAATCGGTACTCGACATAATACAAGACATTTGATAAGTTTATACGTATTGACAAAATTTCATCCAAACGTTAGAGCAGTATACATAAATTCTTCCATTGTACTATCCGTGTTGTGCTTGCCTATTATGCATGAAAGATTTTCCCGATTTTAATCTGTCGTAGGAAAAGATAAGGATCAAACACACTACTTAGCGGGACTCCAACGTGATAAGTCCCCTCATTGTTATAGAAACACACACACACACACATATATATATATATATATATATATTATATATATATTAAAACGGTGACTTTGGTCTCTACATTTCCACTACCCTGATGCCGATTATAAAGAAGAAAAGCAAACAACACATTAATTAATTTTTACACTGGTAATTTGCATAAAGTTCGATAATTCAATTTATTCGTTCGTGGCTTCGTTTGAACTTTGACATTAGGCGTAACAAATTTTTATACTCATATCTAAGCACGGATATGATACAATTGTTTATTCGCTTTAATCATTTACGATGAAAATATAATAAGGCAAACTACTTTATGCAGAATTGTATAAACAAACGCAGAGTTAACTGATCAAAAACACTCTAAAGAAAATAACCCAAAATCCAATTCGAAGAGACAATTACAACGACGAATTGACTGATTTGACATGGAAGTATCGCCTGAGGCAAAAAGCCGAACAAATCCGACTTAAAATCCGTCAAATGTGGTGACTGTTAAGAAGAAATTCATAACTCGATGATCTCTACAGTAAACGACTGCTCCACATGTCGATCGTCAAATCGATCTGGATCTATAGGATCCAACTTTTCGGGATGAGTAAAGCCTGCTAACCGAATGGTTAATTCACTGTAGTAGTTTAAATAAAATTATACGTGCGATTACCAAAGCAGACTGTATCAGAAAAACGAAGATCCGAATCTGAAGTATAGGATAGAGGAGGTCATCTGTGAGTTCGCCATCAAGCACGAAAAGCGACCTCTATGAATATTCGAAATTTGCTCGACACGCACTTAAGCGATTACAGCCAAACGATTTAGTCATGTAAATAATAATAAAAATCAGTTAATGAACTATAGCGTATTAAAATAATTAAGATACTGTTGCAATTTTTCCTCTTCTTCTGCTATCAAAGCAATATCATCGGCATAAGGTGCTACACCGGACTCCATTGATGTTAATACTCAATATATATTATTTAAACATTAGTTTAAGATTACAGCACACATTTATAAAAAAAAAGTATATATATAACGTACGAAAAAAATTTATTGGCTTTCTAAGAATGTAATCTAACTGACATTAAATTATATTAATAGACATCGCAGAAACACAAAAAAATTGTTTCATAAATAAAAACGAATAATTTCTTTACCCCGTTATATATATATATATATATATATATATATATATATATATATATATATATATATATCGTTATTGTTCACCTAGTTTCAAATAAGCTACCGATCCGGCAAAGTGCACTAACTTTAGCTTATACTTTTTTCTTCTCCTTATTATGTCATCATTGATGAAAAGATAATTGATTCTTTTTATTCCTGAAAGTCTCTGTTAAAGTTCGGATGTTAAAATTCTTCTCATGTCTGCTTTTCGGGAAAGTTCCAAACCTACTATGTCCACCATGTGCCAGTAATTCCTTCGTGATGATACTTCTCAAGGAGTATCTTCGGTTATTTAATTCTCTTTCCGGATTATTTATACGAAACATCTCAGTTTGGTTAGACGTCTTTTGTTCAGCATCACATCTTAATCAGTTACGGAAGCGTTTATTACATACGTAGGCGAAACAAACTAATATACACGCTTAACCATCGAACGTAAAGATTCAGCCTAACATACATACACGCACATATCTTCACGAAGTTCTCCTAACAAGGGATTGCGCATCTATAATGACGATGGTAACAGTGTGTGTCATTAACAATCTTGTCTGCTTCATGTCGTTAATTATATCGTACGCTTGTTTATTCCTACATTGATCGTAATATATTCCAACTTCCTTCCTTCGGTTATTTGCACTAACAACATGAATAATTCTTCCGCCGGTAATATAGGCTCAATATATTTATCCTTTCTTCGTTCGATATCTTCGAAGATGTCCAATACTTTTCTATTTAAAACAAAGTCTATCCACGCGATTCTGCGTAAAAATCCACATTTCAAATTTTGCATTCAGCATTTAACGTTCACGATTCTGATTTAATTCATCGCTTTTAATGTTTGAATATGCTTTTTTCCAAGTTAATTTGCTATCTAGATGCATAGTATCTCGCAATGTCGCTTACCGGCAGTGCTTTTCGATCGATGGTAATGCTTTTAGGTATAATTTTTCTATTGGTAAAAATTACTCTTCCGCGTTTGTTTTCGTCGATCTTAACGAAGTTACATGATCATTGAACAGCGGTCAATTTACCGGATAATTCGTCAGAGCTGCGAAGATTGCAGACGGTCAAACCATTAGGCGTGATAAACTAAATCCAATTTGCACTAAGCCTCATTCGATGGAAGGAGTGCCGGTCAAATAACCGCAGACATCGTACTCACTATTGACATCACAAGCTATTAAAACAGACTGAACGTAACATCGTGTAATTCGTACGCATACATTTTTTTGCAAGATCTTGAAATCGTCGCGACTATTTAAGCCAGGAACTTTTATTACTTTTTTGTTTTTGCTTTTTTTTTTTGCGATTCTTTTTTGTCGCAATATCGTTCTAATATTTTAACGCAATCTATTAAACGAATCCCCTCAACTTTAAACGACGAGCTATTTACAAAATCGAAATACCGTCAATAACATATAATACGGAAGCCGTATAAGAGCCTGTAACCGAGTGAACTAAAAATAAAAATTTACCAGAAATAGGTCACCGGGTTACAATGTAAAATTGATTATCACCCTCTCGACGTTTCATTTCTAATTGAGCGAATTTTTTCCCTCCGAACGTTTCATAAATCCCTACATATATATTGTATGTAAACTCGACCGATAATTATCCACCCCTTGAGCACTTAATTTATATATATATATATATATATATATATATATGTGTGTGTGTGTGTGTGTGTGTGACCAGCTAGCGCCATTTGGCCAGTTTAGTGCATTTTAAATCTTAATGCACGTTTGATAAATATATATATATAACGTTGTTATTAATATTACTACTACTAATAATTATTATCATCATAATCGTCTCCATTCGTATTTGAATGTCGTGACCTTTTATCGAACCGTTAATTCACGGCATCGTGCGCTATCCATCGCGGTCTTCATCAACGCTCCAATTTTAAACACGTTCTAACTTTTATTTGCTCGATATATCGATTCGGACATCTTCCACTATCAATGCATGCCGAAAAGAAGCGTATAATTCATCCCTGTCTCACTCCTAATAATATTAAAAAATGAAGCTAGAAACAAAAAATGTATTCGTATAATTAGAATTCTCTTAATCCGAATAACTTAATATAATCATATTGTGTCTCAGTTTCAGTCCGGGTTTTAAGTACGTTCGATTATCGTAATTTTAATCGAGAAAACAGCCAACACCTCCAGGCTGGAAATAATCCAACGTTTCCAGTCAAAGATCTTGCGTAACATCGTTGGAGCACTATGATATATTTACAATACCGACCTGCAGAAGGATCTGCAGATGCCTGATTACAAAAAACAGAATACACAGTAGTAGACATATCCTTCAGCAACTTGTCAATCGACTGGCTACCGATTTCGAGAGTAATTCCACAGAGTTCAAGCGTCTGAAAATGGCGCTGTCAAGTGGATTTTCAACGTCGTCAATAATTTAGGATTAGTATACACAGAGAATAGCAGCTATTGGCCAGCATTCCGTTGAAACACTTATAAAATATCAACAATACTTCGTTCGATCTTATGGAGCCGAGTAGAGTAAATTATTATTTTAGATGTTTAATTTTAATCCCAACACCCATTGTAACGCGTTATTCGTGATGTTATGCACATCGTGTCTATTAATCATATCGTGATTTGAGAAAATCTTACAATTACATAGATGATCGAAGGTTCGCATCTCTCCACATTCGCACCTGGGGATCATTTTCCACTTGTTTAAAGTGTAAGCACACCTACCCTGTCCCGTGCGAAATCTGTTTACTCTGCACCATGCCTCTCTTGATAGGTCCATTCCCGGGGGTTCCATAGTAGGGTCGTGTACCGCATTAGTAGCTTTGCAGTTTATCCACTTATTCTATCATCTTACTTTCCAGTTTAGTGGTATACTCTTTATATGTTCTGCTGTTCTCCAGGGTGGCCATCTTGATTTTAATGCTCTTACTGGTGTGTATTCTTTATCTTTATGCATTGGACAGTTATGTGAAACAGAGAAATTTTCCCAAAGTTTGCTAAACGCATCTTCTCGCCTTATTTTAGGAGGAACGATATGTGCAAGAACGGGTAGCCAATCTTTGTTTGTCGACTTTAATGTGCCGCTAATTATTCGCATCGCGGGTCTCAGCTGGACGTTTATTTTTTCTGTATGTGCACTGTTCAACCAAACAGGTGCGAAATACTCTGCCACTGAGTAAGTAAGCGCTAGAGTTGTTATTCTTAATACCTTTGCTGTTGCTCCCCATCACGTGCCAGCAAGTTTTCTTACCAAACCCACTCTGGTTTTTATCTTCTGTACCAACTTTTCAATATGCGGTCTGCATGTTAATGATCTATCCAGCGTAACACCAAGGTATCTAGGATTGGCGTTAAAGTTTATCTTATCACTCCCACATGTGGCATTTAGTTCCGATTTTGCCACGTGCGTTGTTAAATGAAACAATGATGATTCTGTTTTATGCAGATTTATACGTAGTCTCCAAGACTGGAAATAACCATTCAAAAGTTCCAAGTCTTTGGTTAAAACCTCACTGCATTGAGACACAGACTTGCTTTGATATGCAAGTGCGATATCATCGGCATACTGAAATTTCCTAGATTCCGTTACAGGTATATCAATGACGTATAAATTGAACAGCAGGGGACCAGAGTGAAGCCCTGCGGAAGTCCATTGTTGGTTCTAATGATACTTATTGTCCTGTTCCAAGACAGATCGTACGAAAAAAGAATCACATCGTTTATTTAAACGCTCATTTTATTTTCGATCTATAATTTACTTGTTACATTGTCTTTTAGCTATTGCGTAAGTAACTTTATTATTATTATTATTATTATTATTATTATTTTATATTACAAATGTAATCTGGCATTAAAGCGATTGTGATATGCGTGTGGTTTCGCCACTAATTAATAACACACCGAAATACCCTCAGTTGCTAGTTAAAAACTGAAGGAACGAACGGTAGGGGTTAGTCGACTTAGTTGTCTAACAGCTTCCCTGTTATTTAATAAATTAATGGTCAGTATATTACTGTTTTTTCAGCCTCCTTAAGTAATATGTGCCGCGTTCACGAATTACAGTATATGTATCTGGTATATCAAGTGGCTATGGATATTATAATTACGAATGTATCAGAACGTGTTGACTAATGATTTGAAAACTCTCAATTGGAAGGGTTGTATAATTTTTATACCTGAAACAGAAACAGTATACCACAATGATAAGCCCTACATCCAGACAGTTTCGATCGTGCAATAACTTATTGCGTAAACATAGTTCGTAATTTCTACCTAGGAGAGATTCGTTAAATCTGTGTTTTAGTACCTTAATAATGTGTTCCTTGTAACACGACTGTTGATTTAGCCACATCCCAAGATAAAACAGGCTTTAATTTTTGTGATAAAATACCATCAAGTCTGTCTGGTTGTAATTGTGAAAGGTAACGTGAACGGACGGCATTATTTATTTTAATCGTCCATATTTGTACGTCCAATCTTAGAAAACACAAAAGCTAGATTTCAATTTCTCTGACATTACAATGGTATCTGCTAGAAAAAAAATGCTATATCCTCTATACGTCTTCCCCGTATTCAGCTAGAGAAAGTCCCTTCTTCCCCTCCATTTTAAACAAGCAGTCTGCAATCCCGATCATGTTTTTTTTAATGCTCTGTTGTGGCGCCGTTGCGTTCGGAGGATTACCTTGTCTTGCTACGTTCTTCGAGTATTACACCTCCGCATAATGTATCGTCCCATCTAGATAATCTAAAATTATTCCCTCATATAACGACAATTCTAGAGAAGTCGGCTCCTTGATTAAGATGTAGATAGTCCCAACAGTATCTCGTTGGGTAAACTGTAAAGGCACCCCATTTTTAAACAAAAATTTGTTTCAAGTATGTATACTATTTGAATGAAATTTCTTACATATCTGTAATTTATTAAGCAATTATACAAACCCATAATATTTTGGGCATTTCAATTTTTTCCCATCGCCTTTTTCTCAACACTTATACAAATGAACGTTAAAATTTCGGCTCGATCATGTTATAAGACTAGTTATTTGCTTTTTATCGCATAAATATAATTAAAATTTTAATTTTCTGACACCATTTCGATTTATGGTATCTTCGGAAATATTTTTTAATCTACGAAAGGATTAAATATTCGATCGAAAAATCAAAAATTAATTTAAAAAAAAAAAAAAAACTGAAGGGCGGTCTGGTTCTGATGTTTGTAAAAACTGAAATTTTTAGTTATAATACTTAAAATTTATGAAATAAAATTCCGCAGGATTAAAATAATTATGCATGTAATAGTTTTCAATATATAATTTCTAAAAAAAATTCTTTAAAAAAAAATACCGAGCAAAAGGCCGTCCACATACTATGTTTTTACACACACACACACACACACACACATATATATATATATATATATATAAATAGCCAAAAATTTGTGGACATTATATAACGCCGACAATCTTCCTAAAGAGGGCAATAAAATGTTAAAAATAGAATTAGGAAACAATCGCCATGATAGGCAACTTTAATCATTCAAATCATCCAATATATTGTCTGGTGGTTTTGCTAAGTTTGCATATAATAACCCGCCGATATTTCAGAATGGCCGATGAACAGAATTGCATATACATACCTATATATATATAAAATATTAAGAGTTAACCGCGCGGGAACCTTCCTTGGTGATGCCTAAAATTAAGATCGAACACAGCGTGTTGACGACATTGTTATTTGTGACAGTTTACATATTCGATGATACACTAGAGGACAACCTATTCTACTTAATCTCGTCGTAACTTCACAAACTTTCCTCGGAATATCCTAAACGAACAAAATCGATACATCTACGTCGACGGTTGAATTTTCAACTTTCCGATAGTTAGGAAAAGTTGAAGAACAACCGATGATACACGCAGCTGGAAAACAGAACATAGACGTAAGCGAAAATGTTGTTCATATCGAGAATAGTCTTAATTTTCACAGCATTATTACTTTTATCTTTTAACGCATAATATAATAGGCACAAATCGTCAACACACGCACACACACAATTTATACACACGTTCGAAATACAAATACTTAAAAATGAAAAATTACTTATACGTAAACGTGTTATTAATGTTTATAATAAATTTCGTCGTTTTGCTCTCGATTGGATGACTCATTTACACCGTTAAAAGGTTTCACTTATATAATATTTCGTGGATTTGTCGATACTTCAACGTAACTTTTAGCGTTAATATGTGTTATATTGTAATTTTATAATTTCACGTTTTTTGTCAAATAAAAGTTTTGCAGTCTTGGAAACCTCAAGTTATGAACTGCTTAATTTGTCTTCAAAACTAAATTGTTATATCGCGTATACATATTCAAATTTTAATATTTTTATTAGGATACATTTTTAATTTCAATAATTATGGTTCCTCACACGTTATTAAGTTTTCTTTCCACGTTACTTGTATGCATATATAGTATAATCTATATTATCGCAGTTGTTTTTCCTCACTATCTCCAAACATTTTTCACCCGTTGGTGAGGGCGGTAATTACTGTTTATACTGACAAAATTATAATTTCGACTAAATACACTTGGTTACTGGACGAAACGTCTTTAATCTATCGTGCTTTATTGTAACACCGCCGGTCGCGCAGTAACGTTACATTTAAGGTGTTTAAAGATAGTATTTTTTTTTTTAAATCACAATGAATTTTTTATTATCGATTTAATATTTTTCCGTTAACACACCGCGCTAAAATATAATTGTATTAATTAATATTAATTAAAATTCAAGCAGCGAAATAAATGAACGTAATACGTCAGCATGTGCATCAGTCGAAATTAATGTCAAAATATATCCCACACAATCGTTTTGTATGTATCATCATCGTCATCGTCCTATTGTTCGTTGCCGAACGTCGTGACTAGCTGTTGTATGAAATACTTCTCATCTACCTCTATCAGAATTATCGCATTTTATTCGTTAACTCCTTTTTCGCGTTCCCGGTTGGTACTTTGGCCGCGAAACTTGTAAATTCACTTCGGTAGATTCTTCATATCTGAGACCTTCTTCATAATTGCCGGGCCACTAAACTCACGAGCTAATTTTTTTAGGTAATCTCGTCCGCGAGTAAATTTTACGCCATTTCCTAGACATATCCACTTCCAATTACATACAATTTTATGAAAATGTAGTCCACCTTCTTCTTGTAGATACGCAGTAGTGCAAAGTGTGTAAAATAATTAATTTATTTCCGGTTTTGTTTCTTAATTTCGGCCTGTAAATTTATTAACAATAGGTCCCTCTCAGACGGAACCCGCAAAACTCATACTTCAGTTATTTATTTAAAATATCGACAAATTAAACCAGTATGGATCCACAGAAAACGCGCGATTAACGAAAGGTTAATAACGAAAAACAATTTGTCTTTGTCCGTAACAAATAATTCGTATACACCTTGTTGCGTGTGTTCCGGTGTTTAAGTGATTTTTTTTTGTTTTCATTAATTAATTAATTAATTAATACAAAATATAACGACAGAACGCGCGTCAGAAAAACCGCATTTAAAAATACGAAAAAATATATCTATCTCGATCGCTCTCACTCCTCTTTCGTATTAATATATAAATATATATATATAGTGCATGTATATATGCCTAAAAGAGCATAAAACACATGTTAATCGAAGTCTTAATTCAAAAATAATTAGCTTGTGTAAAAACAGTGAAAAAATACAAGGTCAAAAAATAAACGTTACAATCATCAGCATGATCACAATCACGCATGTTATAAAACAACATTAAACAAAAATCAAAAAATCAAAACATTATGTACGGAACACGATTCTTTGTTCTTTGGTAATTACGAAAAAAAATTACACAGTGCTACTAATTGATACATAAACGCGCGAGGACATCGATATATGTATGTATACACACACACATATATATATATTATATATATATATATATATATATATATATATATATATATATGCAGTAAAGCCCTTCTATAATCCGACGAGTCAAAAATAATTGAGCTGGAAGTTTTTATAAACTGGATTCAATTATCTGATATTTAAGATTAAATAATCTTCTTGATCGACACGTCATATCTACATTAATTTGAAAAAAAAATCCCAATTAACACAATATTATGTTCTATTAGAATCTGATACTTGAGCAAATTCGAAAGAAATTTCCTTTTTTGAAGCCGTACATCGCGAGTAAACCACATACACCTGTTATTAGTTTACCCGGGACGTGTCGTGCTTTCCGTCAATCTTAAGGATGAGGTGGATCTTTTAGGCGACATCGATTAAAAACTTTTCGATTGACAAAACTTACTTTACGAGGAGCGCGGTACTAGCCTCCACAGGTACTGTATTTTAACGAACGATTAAGATGACCAAAAATATAAAAACAACTGGGGCTTCCTGGAAACAATATCATTTATGAAAATGACAATTATCCCACTCTAGGTTGAAAATCCTATTAGCGTACATGCTCAATTATATATATATATATATATATATATATATATATATATATATATATATATATATATATAAGTGCTGGCCAATTAGCAGCCAACATCCGCGAGGAAGGCCTATGGTTAGGTGGCAGGATGATATTGTTAAATGGGCAAAAATTAATTGTATCCGAGCCGCACGCAATATAGGAGTCGTTGGAAATGTTTGGGGACTGCTTACACCCAGCAGAGGGTTGATATAGGTATATCGTGATATATTTATATAATGTATAAAAAATAATTATTATTATATCGTAATCCTAGAAATTTTAAAGTTTCATCGTCCATATCGGCATATAATTTATCTGCGTCAAAAAGGTAGCGCACTTGAATAAATCGTTCGTTACTCCAAGCAACAATCGCATCAATTTCTTTGCGCCATTTTCGTGCTTGCTTCTTTTCGCTACATTTCTTATTCTGTTTAAGGTGCGCCATAAAGTAACATTTAAATCGTTTTCTGTTGGAGTAGTTACCGTTACATTTCCTCGTTCATTTCTGGTATTTGTAATTTATTTAGACATGGTGGTATGCATTTTTCTAAACGCAATTTTTCTAGCTTCAACCAGCTTGTCGTAATATTCGACAGTTACAAGTATATTTTTGACGATTTCATTCAATTATTTTTTTATTCAATTTCATTTGCGGTGACGGATCGAAATAGTTAACTAATGTTTACTCCTTTATTATATGCCGTCTTATGTATAAATATATATATTCGTTTAGTCCATTTTTCATCCTCTTGTCTTGCCAAGTCCGGCTCATTTCTATTGTAGCCTGCCGATTCGCTCCACTGCGTCTTATATATACTAATACTAATGCATGAGGTAAAGATAAAATGAAAACATGAAAATGGAACAATGAAACTACCGGAAGAAGAAATGTAAATCGCATACGGATAATAATTGACAAATAACTGAAGAATACTTGAAGGTAACACAATAAAAAAATTTATAAATGCTAATAAAGGATTTCCAATACTAACCCATACCTTGTACAAAAGAACCAAAGAAAAAAAAAAACAAGCAATAAGACAAAAATCAAAACATCGTTTTATAACCTGTCCGCAGGGCTTCCTCAAGCGTCAGTTTTAAGTCCTACATTATTTAATATAGCCTTTAATGACATTGTAAATGAGATTGCTCCACCAGTCAAATGTGCTGCTTATGCCGATGACCTTGCAATATTTATATCGGTTCCTTATATCAGTCTTGGTGAAGATTCCTTACATGATGCTATAAATAAGCTGACTTCCTGGTCCCTAAACCATGGAATGGAGTTTTCTCCTTCTAAAACTTCCGCTGTTCATTTTTGTCGAATACGAAACTGCCAACATGGACTTAATGTTTACTTGAACGACATACGCATTAAATCTTCAAACGTCGTTAAATATCTTGGGATAATTTTTGATAACAAGCTAACTTGGAAACCTCATGTAGCGCATATTAAATCGGAATGCACCTCCAGACTTAACATTATCAAAATGCTCTCACACTCAACATTTAGATCAGATCGTTCAACTCTGTTAACAATATACCATGCCGTTATAGAACCTAAAATTTACTGTGGCGTCGAAATCTACAGTTCCGCTAGTAAAAAGGTCCTTTCACGCCTTAACACAATCCATCACATAGCAATCCGACTAGCCATCAGTGCGTTCCCAACGACTCCAGTTTGCAGCATCATATGCGAAGCTGGAGAACTCCCTCTTGATCTACATAGACAGCGTTCTCTACTTCTTTCCTTCATTCACTTCTCCTCAAATCCTAATATTCCAATAGACCTTAGTCTCACCAAATTTTCAAAGAATCATACTCCTAAACATGTAATAAAAGCAGCTTACCTAGAAATGATTTCACGGTACCCATCTCATAGCTTATACTTCACTGATGGCTCTAAAAACAAAACTGGAGTAAGAGGCGCTTTCGTTTCCTTCCAGGACTCTATAGTTCGTTTCTCCACTCCACCCCATTACTCAATACTATCGGCGGAATTATATGCCATCAAAATGGCGGTAATGGATATTTCAAACATCTTGTATCATTACAATGCCTTAGTGATCTTTATGATCCTAAATTACACCCCCCCGGCTAAAGAAATTGGTCATTTGATCATAACTTCTAGTAAACGTGTAGTTCTCACATGGATTCCATCGCATGTTGATATACAAGGAAATGATCAAGCGGATAGTGCAGCAAGAGAAGGCTCATTGCTTCAACCATTCCCGCTCCTGCCTATGAAAGATCTCCAGACTTTCATAAAATCTTCAGTGCGCAAATTATGGAACCTCCAGTGGTCTGCACTTCCACTCACCAACAAACTGTGATCAGTTCGAGACACAACATGCCTACAGATTCCATCTCACTCGGCATAGAGAAGAGATGATGTTGTACTTGTTCGTCTGCGCCTAGGTCATACTAATATCTCACACAGCGATATCCTACAAAATCTCCCTCCTCCTCTTTGTTCAACCTGTAATGTCCTCATTACTGTCGAATACATTCTCCTTGAATGTGTGCAATTCAACTCCCAACGTTCTGTCCTCAACAAACCGCTCAAGCTCCTAAACATTCTTTCCTACACGCAAGATACTTCCAATAGTTCATTAAATTTTCTTAAAATTACAATTTGTACATCATTACCTAACCGTATTTTCCGTATGCAGCTTAGAGAATGTTCCTCCATTCTGAACAGGCAGCCTGCAATCCCGATCATGTTTTTCTTTTTAATGCTCAGTTGTAATACTGTTACGTTCTAAGATTCATCCTATCTTGCTGCGTTCCCCACGTATTACACCTCCGTATAATGGTATAGTCCACTATCTGGATAATCTACAATTATTCCCCCATATAAGCAACATCTTCAGAGAAGTCAACATCTTTGATTAACATGTAAAAGTTTCTAAAGTGTCACGTTGGGTAGGTCATAAAGGCATCGCCATAAAAAAAAATAAATAAAAGAAATTTAAAATTGACGTAATCCGAATTAAATTAAATTTATGTCTATTTAATGAAAATAAATTTCATTTATCGTTATGAAAACAAATAAGATGAAATTTGCTAAGGATGGAAATATATAACATTTGCTGGATAAATTAAAACTTAAAATGTCCGACATTACGCGTATAAAAGAAGAAACTGAAAAAAAATTGGATGAGGACCGATAAGAGTGAGAAAAACGAAAACAAGGATAGAGATAAATAAGACGGTTATTGATAAGGAAGAACTGAAAATGTGTGTGAAGCACCTTGAATTAAACCGGTAGGTAATGATCTTTTTCAAGGTTAAACCGCTGCTTACTATCAGTAAAGTTATATATATATATATATATACACTTATGCACGCGCAATATATAAACGTATCATTAAACATGGCCAATAAAATAAATTGCGATATGGCCCACCTGAAAATAACTTATACGGCAGCTGCTGTCAGAATAATACGTCGACCGATCACATGATATTAACGATTATTATACGAAATCAACCAACTGATAAATACGATATTTTGTTTGGTTTTTTTAATATCAAAGGAAATCTATAATTTGCATACTTACACGTGTCTTATTAGTAATATTATCGAAAGAAACGCAGTCAGTCAAGTTGATTATAATTACATTTTAAATATATTCAATTACCAAATAGAACTACAAATTCATAAAGAAATATATATACAATATAAATATTTCAATAAGAAACCTTGCATTATAAGTGTGTAGGCGATGTTTACTTTAATTCATTTATATAACGCCTAAACAAATCATCTTTTTATACTTAATCATTTATAATGTTTATTATTATTATTATCGCGGCTGTTATTGTCATATAGGTTAAAGCTTCAAAATATCCCGATAAAAATTAATTATCTGCTGAAGTATGTTAATATTAGGGCGAATGAATGGGAAACACGGAAAGAGAAGACCAAGAAATCAATATACACAGCAACTAATAGAAGACACTGATCGCACAGGATATACGGATATGAAGAGAAAAACAGAAAACAGAAAACCGTCAGTTGTGAAATAATGATGACTATATGTATATATATATATATATGTGTGTGTGTGTGTGTGTAAAACATAAATTACATATGTAACGTGTATACATAAATGTATTTCATTGAATTGTCGAATATGCGTACTTTCTTCTCTTCATATTTGTCATATATTACTCTCCATGTTAATATTGATAATGAAATCAAATGTTAAAATATACTTACAATACATGTTGATGCTTATATATCTTAAAGACATACAAGAGGAAACCTAGAAAAAATTTAAATAGAGTACATTCCGAGACAACAAAATTTTCTCCTTAGTTGTTTAACCGTTTACACATACGCATATATATATATATATATATATATATATATATATATAAAGAAACATATATTTCAGATTCACACATAAATACATTATTATTGTCAACAAAAATTCGAAATATGAATTCGTAAAAACAAGCACTAAATGGACAAAAAAGAACCTTTCCACACTAATTGTTTACAGTCTACCAAAAAAAAAAAAACCGTACCAGTGCGTAAAATACTCTAATTATTGAAATAGATCGGTTTTGTGACGAAACACAGTTAGATATCTGTTAATACATAAAATGTAATTTATTAAATACCTTAATTTTTTTTATTCATGGTAATCTTTACGCTGTTTGAAATACAACAATATCGGAGATTATTTTTTCGAATAAATCGTGATTTCCAATTGTTTGACTCACTCACATACATAGGAATCCAGCTGAGTTCTCCCCGTTTAACATTATCGAATAATAACTATGCGTATAAATGTACATAATAAGCATCTACACAAAAATTATTCCCGTATGACGTGCACCGTTATAAATCTATTATTACGTATGTAAGTTTGATCTCCTTATATCGGCTGTCATCACTATGTAAGTACGCAATAATTTAAATGGAAAAAATTGTAAAAACTCGCGCCTATATATATATATATATATATATATATATATACCTATATACAGCAATGTAATAATTTTTTCGAATGTGTGCGCGCAGGTAAATGACATTCCGAAAAATACACAACAGTTCGTATTAGTCAGACGGAATGTACGTATTTAAGTAAATTTACCTTTTTATATGAAAATTATTTGTATTTGTAAGGAGCCGTTAAAATTAAATAAGCCTGACGGCGCAGGTGCCATAAAACATTATGCGTACCAGAAAGAAAGCGAATAAATTCTCCAATCAGAAAAAATACATACATTAATCATTATCATCGTCGCGTTTGGGAATATCGTGACTAATCGTTGTAACAAAATGAACTAAGCGCTAATTATACGATGTTACACAGACTGGGGTGCGATAGTTTTTTTTTCGCGCATGATGAAAAACTTGGCAAAGTTTTTATGTCACGAGCTGGAATCGAACCCTCGAACGTCGAATTGATACAGCGTTCCAGCAATTATGCCCGTGAAAACTCTGGGAATAGTTTCGTAAGAGCTTGTGGGAAGAAATAAAATCGATTTAATTAATATCGCCGAATCAAATTGCTGAAACGTTTCTTTCGGTATATAACATCTTTTAGATAAGGGATTGTGATCTTTATTATCGTTATTATACGGAGAAATCGAAAGAATTTATCTCCTAACATCAATAATATTCGAGAGGAAAACTAGATGATGCAACGATAAAATTAAAATAATCATTCCGTAACATAAGAATCGACCGATCGACAATTTTAAAACACAGACGTATGAAAACATGTAACTGGTAGCCTGAAATTTAGAATTAAGAACGAAGAATTTATCGCCTTCCAACATCTCCTATACTTGTTTTTTTCCTTTTTCTTTGAACGACTCCGAACAACAAAGAAGAGACAGCGGTGACGTATAATAGAACGCAGCTGTCGTTCTGAACGTGATAAACATCGTCCAATTAAGCGAATTCCAAATTGGAAAAACCGAAAATAAAGCCCGCAATTATTCTCGTCGAAAATTAAACCGGTAAGAAATGAAAATTAATAAACAAAATATTATCCTGTCGTCCATTTCCAAGAAGACTAACACGTAACCTTGATAATAATTACACCGCCAAATCCATAATCCAAGCTAGCGATAGTATTTTCCTTGGCTCGGAAATATGGTCAATAGAGTGTTCAATTTTTATTTCTGTTTTTTTTTTTAATTCTTTCTTTTCATTTTTTACGGTATTTAATTTATTCCGAAGAGAAGATTTAATAACATACAATGTAGTCAACGCATTTCGCTGCCATACGTACGGAAGCATTAAAATGCAAATGTAAATATAAATAAATATATAAATATACATATATACACATTTACACACATTCGATAAGTATCGAAAAAATAAATATCAGATGTTAAATTTAAAATTAAAAATTCGACAATTTCACGTTTCAGTTTTTGATATGAAATGAAAAAAAAATATATAGATATATATTCGTTAATTAAGAAACTTATATAACACGGACGGACGGACGGTCCAGATAACTTTATCTAGAAGCAAAAACGCGATATATTTATTACAATGTAAAGTCTATAATTTAAGAATGGAAATTATCATATGTTAGCCTTAAACGCTGCATTTACACACACATACATATATATATATATATATATATATATATATACGACGAGATCTAAAGATCTCCCAATAAAAAATATCAGCTTACACAATAAAGATTCTCATTACGGACAGCGTTTAATTTTGGAATTTTCAAACGGCTATATATTATATAAAACAAGCGGATCTTCTCAGGATTCGTTCTTGTTGACGTCAACAAGGTATTAGGCAATTTTATACGAGATAAACACGTATAAAGTTGATAATTTAAAGATAAATTCAAATAAGGTAAAATACCGATAGAATTTTTATGACTACAGACTTTAACAGGTTAGTATAAATACGTACAAACGATGTAAATGGTTTAGAGAGAAATATGTTTTGAAGTAATCAAATAATTCAACTTACGTATCTTGCTATAAACAATAATCATCACCATCTTCGTGTTTTAATAAAATAATCTTTAAACGGCGTCTTAAACTTCGAAACGGAAATCACAAAGAATAAATTTCGAATGTTAAATTCAGTACAACCTAAGTTCTCATCACTGCTCCTTGAAGAATATAACACGAAGGTTAAGTAAATAACGAGCTAATCGATCTTTCAATATCAACCGAGCTTCCTTCCTATTAAGAAAGACGGAGCAATTTAAGTATTAACACGGAATACATACTGAACAATTAAATGCAAGATCTATCTAACGGTTTCTAATGTTCGTTTGACCACATTTATTCCGGATGTACACGATTTCAAGATGCTTGCCGTCTTTATAAAAAGCGTCTATTGTCGGATATTTATCATTTCGCAATATTGAAAAACAAACGAAAAGACATTAAAAAATTAATAGGGCGTATTTTATAATCTTAAAAAGTTACAACTGATTCAAAATCACTGTTGCGGAATTGTACAAAATCCTCGCGGGGATAAAAAATTAAACATCTTGTTGTTCTTATATTATTAGTAAATTATCGAAAAGTTTTACGATAGCTGTAGAATACATCGAAGTAGATTAATTAATTTTACAGGCGATATGCTAAGCCTCACCAATGCATTATACTAAACATCGTAGAATTAGCATACTGATTTAATTCTGTGTCTATGTAAATTATTTACTTCGTGTAGGTTAATATTGTATGTATGCATGTGTACGTACAATATGTGCATATGTACCTCGTATATTTTTGTTTATCTATTTACCATATTTGATTTGGTTTTTGTTTGTTTTTTCTCTGTAGCCTAACATTTGTTTCGTTAATTTTCTAAATTTACTAATACCATTTATGTTAACACTGTTAAGGCATAAGGTACTTAACCTTAGGAACCTTTTCACGCGTGACTCATTATCAAATAAAGCTTCTTTCGTCTACTTCTTCTTGTAGTTGGCTTTCGATCGTTGATATTTGTTTCTAATTTTATACGTACGTACAACGTGTTTAGTAAGCATACAGAATTAAAGAACAACTTCGAAAAATGTATTTAATTTTTATTTATCGGCATTTAAAACGGACAAAAGAATTACAGAAATACACACTAAACGAGCCCAAAAATTTGACGAAGATGTTTGAATTAAAAAATAAATTTAAAGAACAACAACATCTCTTTTTGGACCGTGAAAATGCAATTGGAAGCGCCGACAAATATATGTATATTTTCGTGCATGCGTATTATGCGCGTATGCGTGCGTAATCAAATCAATAAAACCACCCCAAATTGTTGTTGGAAAGGCGTCACTAATATTGCTGGTTTTGAACGGTGCAGAATTTTATATTATACGCTAATGCTTCCTTCTGCTGGCATTATAATGATAAAATATAACAGGAAAATATCAAGAAAGGTAGAGTAGGTCATAAAAGGCCGTAAAAGTCGACAACGTGACAAATATGAAATCAAGCAGCGGAAAAATTGAGAGTTAATATTAAAACAGCCTACGACAATAGCCAGCTTTCATAATTTCAACCTCTTCACTCGCTCACTTTCTACCACTCCAACTTTCACTTACTCACTTTCTATCTCCATCTCTCTTTCACTCACTCTCTCTCTCTCTCTCTCTCTATATATATATATATATGTGTGTGTGTGTGTGTGTGTGTGTATAAAATATAACGAGTGGCAACCGATATACAACTACTGATAAGGTTACAGGATACACTAGGACTTCACATTGTGTTTTTTTTTTTTTAAAACAACTCGTATAAATTAAACGATTTATTCAATAACTATATAGTATACTTTATGCTATATTTAATCTAAATAAATTTCACATACTGTATTATTTAAAACGCATTTTATTTCATAAATAGACATTATTGCGTATGTGTTAAAGTATACATAAATGTTTATATCATACATAAAATTATGATAATTTTAATGAAAGAATTAGAATAAAGATTATTTGAACGAAGGTCGAATAGGAATATGCGCAAATTATGTAATTTGTTGCGTTGTCTTTTCAACGTCTTCTTGAATTTTCCGTAATTACCGGTATTAATACACTACTACAAACGTTAAAACTTTAATTAGTTTTCAATCTTCTCTTTTTCATTTCGGAGCTGACCATCGGGTTTTTTTTCTTAAAACATTAATACCAGCACCAGTATTAGTACTAAATCTATATTCACGATGAAACAACTCTAGCCTTTTCTCTCAGATGCGTACGCAATCTTACGCTTAATCGTATTCCCGCTTTTTTCGAGTACTCTATGCAGCATATTCTAACATACTAGCACCACAACTACGACAAAGATACTGTCTATTCGATTTTCAACAAACTCACGCAGATTCGTATAAAATTTTTTCGGCCCAATTTTCACCTCCAATTTAAATAAACTATTCGGATTATAAATTTTCATTATTGACCTTAATGAACGTATGTAATTTACGAGCATCTAAGGAGGTAGCATCCGCAATAAGATCTTCAAGTTGTATTGGCAGCGTATTATTCCTTGTAAATAGAAGTTCAGACGGAAAGCTGTCTTTATTCTTGTATTAGTAGCGGAACCAAATCTGAAGTTCGACATTATCTTCAATATTACATACCTCACAAACTCCACTTCTGATGATCCGTATGACTAGTCTGACCATTTAATCTAACAAATACGCGGACAAAATCTTTATAGAGGAGATTTTAATTCAAGGATTTTTCATAATTAACTTTTGAATAGTAGCATACGATTCAAACGTAAATACGCTTCCATTAATTAATTATCGAAAAAGAAATTCCGCAATACTGTAAGAAACAAAAAAGGAAGATGGCTGATGCAATCGAAAGATGATATTGAAAAACAGTTGAAATCAACTGATTGAGCGAAGTACAGGACAGGAATCGAAGGCAAAAATTGAATATAGTCATCGTTCAATAGTGGACTGACATAGGCGTATCGTGGATATACACTGGGTTCAATTTATAATGCTAACTATGCGACAAATTCGGACCTAAGCTTATAGATATATATATATATGTCTATGTTTGTATATATATATATATATATATATATATATATATATATATACACAAACATAGACATACATATATATCTATGTGGATTTGACGTTAAAATCCACTCATGATCATAAATTCTGTCTGCGACTCCGAATTACCAAAATTCATCATATAGTGTAAATTAAAATTTAAAATTCGTTCGTGTTAATTCATTTATTTACACGCCATACGATTCGGAGCTATAATTCGAACGGAATTAACATAATGTTTCACAACGCATCTTTAGAATACCATATATTTTTTATAATGTATTCAACGGCCTAAATAATTATAAGACCAATTACCATATAACAAATATATACATATATATATATATATATATATATATATATATATATATATATATATATATATATACGCACCCATTCATGCACAGAGCATTTTATTATTGATAATTTTACTGCAAAACAGGAATATAAAATTTATTAATTTGTACGAATGTTACAATAAATAGTATTTTTTTCACTACCATCAGTACCATCTTTCCAATGACCTCGGAACAGAATTAATAGCAGTATGACCTACATACTTTGATGGGAGAATATTAAATTTAAGTACATATGCAATAAGCTTAGTCACATTTACATATATGTATTTAATATATAAAGAAAAAAATAAAACAATATTTTGCAACGATCCCAATTAAATAATAATATTATATATAAATAAATTAGTATAATATTAACAACATGCGTCATTTCTTAGAAAGTTAGGCCGCGCTCACATTGGATACGAATTGCTATCGTACGTAAACGTACGAGAACGGTCGTACGAATTGAGTGCGCACACTGTACTCGTTCGTTCGTACGAACTGGGTGTTTTTCTCAGTTAGTAAGTCGATTGCAGTAGTGCTTTCGCGTTCTGTTTCTCACTGTTTCATAATGAATAATAATTTGTATCTCTTAGATAGTTCTCTCCTGAATCGAAGACTACGGCAGCGTCGACGCCATCGTAGAACCAAATGGGTGCGTGAAATATATTTGAAAAGAGACGATTTCGGTGAATTTCATCATATTATGACAGATTTAAATAGCGACAACAATTTATTTTACGGTTATGTGCGTATGAAAAAATAAACCTTTGAATATATAATTAATGTAATACGCCCTAATTTATCTAGATAGAGTAATTTCCGCAAGACCATATCACCTGAAGAACGATTAGTAGTAACCTTGAGGTAACAGAATAAAATACACTCTTTTTATTTACAACTTTTTATTACCGTTAATGGGTTGTGATTGCTCCTCAGCAGTGCCCAAAAAAAAAAAAAAAAAAAAAAAAAAAAATTTTTATTATATATATATAAAATAATGTATATATATCTATACATACACACACAAAAAAAAACAGCGATAAAAACCGTGAATAGAAATAATACACTAAATAATAAACAAGCTATGTGGATCTAAATAAGAAACAGCGGCATACAAAAATATCATTCAAACGTACAAATATGTACGAAATATCCCAACTTGTTGGGATCGAATTCGGATGTCGGATCTATACGCACGTATACGTACGACTAACTCGCATCCAGTGTGAGCGCTCTCAACCACTTCAAAGAATTGGGATCGTTCGTACGTTTTCGTACATATTCGTACGAATGATTTTCGTACGAAAAAGGATGCAATGTGAGCACGGCCTTACCGTTAATTTATATTGGATTAATGAATCAGAAATATCTGAAATTTTAAGAAAACTTATATTAGCGAAAAATCAAACAAACAAAACCTATTTCAATAAAGCTCGAGCAACCGGGAATAATAATAATAATAAAAGCCTTTATCAGATAAATATATATTTATAATAACTAAAACTAAAAGCCCATATCCTGAGCAAAGGTCTCCCTTAACCTTGCCCTTTCACTAGGAGGTAATTCTTTCGTATTGCTTATTATATATAAAATTGGTTATCCCGTCATCCCATCTCAAAAATTGCCTACCTCTACTTTTTTTACTTACAATATACCAACTTTTAATCCTATAAGTTCATATATTATCCATCAATCTCACAACATGTCAAACTCAATCCCAGTTTTCCCTCTTACATTCATGAACAAAGTTTACCGCACTTTTAAATTCTCCTCTGATAAGTGTATTTCTGATTCTACTCTTTCGTCCAACAATTAACATGAACCTAAGAATAAAAGGGCGTTAATTATCAAATAAATTAATAAGCGACTTAGGATTAACAATTTGGACATGTTATTGCATACCAGTTTGACCACTTGTTTTTATGTAGATAGTGTCACGTATGGATCCACACACACAGACACATAGCCGTATCGTTCTGAACATACAACTGTACACATACATACTAATAAACATGTTTTCCTACGTACTTGAATTAAGAAGATATATATATATATACGTTTCAATTTTTTATTTTTTTATTTATATAAGTCCACTATATAATACTCGTTCTTCATCAACGAACCACAAAAATGCTCAACAATCCTTCATAAGGAGGTAAGTTTCACTTACAATAAACGATATCAATATTTTCCTCCAACTGCGTTTATAGTTTAGTAAATAAATTTTTAGTTCACTAGGTAAAATGCTATATATTTCAGCTGTACTTCGTCGCCTGCATTCTGATACCAGTTATATTGAAGATTTCAATTTCTGTTTTGGATATTTCTTCTGTGACCTAGTTTTCTCTTTACGAAAAATTATATTACATTTAAAATGATTCTTCAATACAAAATTTAAGATATGCAACTTGTATAACTCGTGTGCCCATAAAAAGGTACTTAATGACTATGGCCTTTAAGATAGACTTTTGTAAGCATTCGATAGGTTTTACACGGTACTTAGCTAACCCACTCCAGTGGACGACTATGCGGTAGATAAAAACTGATTGATACCACTACTACTATACCAACGCCACCCCCGGTTGAATAGAAAGTAATAAAAGTATAAACGCTTCAATAACAATAATAGTAATAACGGTACAAATTTTAAAATAATAAATGTAACACCATAATTAGTTTCGAATGCTACATTTAAATTATAGTTAAAAAGTGAAATATTTACTTTACGAAAAAATATTTAAAAATTAGACGAAAAAAATATTATAATTAGTCACACTACAAGTTTAAAAATAATAAATGTATCGCGTATTTTTTATTTTCAAATTCAAGCTGTAATCAATTTTGAAAAACATGATTGACTACATAGAGCACATCGGAAGTTTATTATATTCTCTATGTCCGTTTTGTGAAAGTAAATTATATTGAATTTCTACATATGGAAAAATAATTATACTCGAACAGGGAAAAGGAACAAATTCTTTAACTATCGAAGATCACACAAAAGTACTCCTTATACAGTATCGCAAATATATTTATAAAGACGGTATTATATTTATAAATACAGTATTATATTTATAAACTCAGTGTTATATTTGTAAGCGCAATCGACTCCGACCACAACCGGGACCGCAATAAAACTAAGTCGACTGTGTTTATAAATATAATTAGGGTACTATATAAAAAGTATTTTATTTTGTTCATTCATTACGAATGTTAGAAAAATTCAATAATAAAATAATCGAACACTTACACAATTGATCAAGTATTTCCGATGTATAAATTATTTCAATTACGTCAAATACCCATCCACATAATTACTCAACAATATCACGATCAACAAAAGGATAACGCACGAATAAAACAGAGAACACCGTTATTTATCAGCATTATCGCGTAGGATAACAAAACAGTCTTTTGTAATAACAGTGCAACATTGATAGATATGCTGGCGTACATGCACACTTTAATAAAAGCAAAAAGATTCCGGTTAATCATTTAATTATACGTTAGAGTCAAATAATAACGTCATTTCTTCTTAACAACGGAAGTATAGAGTATTTCCACGAATAATAGCTCAGTAGATAAAAGTAGATCTTGAAAAATAACCTTAATTAGGCAAATAAATGAATATTATTCGTATATATATATATATATATATATACATATATATATATATATATATACATATATATATATATATATATGTATATAAATAATCTCCAAAACTACATTTCTGCGATTTGTAAATTTTTCGTTGTCATTTTCAAACATCATCCAAGTTTCACATCCCTACAACATTACACACTCAATGCATACAAATGTTCAAATTAAAAAGTGCTGAAAAGATCAAAAATGAATAAAATAGTGGAAACTCGCAGCGTATTCAATATCAACCAGAAATGTAAAGGCCGGAATAATCGAACATATATAAAAAAAAAGTGATGGAACTCAAATCTGTTCATCGTATTAACTTGTACCAAATTTCCAACATTTAACTTGTCATTCAACATAAATCTTTTTTTTACTGTACCGACAGTTTCCTGTCATAAACAATAATGATCGTAAGTAAAGAAGTAAGGAGAAGGAAGAAAAGGTTGGAGTATGGAATGTGAACAAGAGGAGGAAAGTGAAAGAATATTATTAAGCTGGCAATTCCAACGAACAGCCAGATTTGGATCTACAAAGAAGAAAATTATATTAATTTTTTTTTTATTATTATATAATTTATTTCTCTCAGAGTTTAACCATTACACGTGGCGTCCCTGAGAACAATGTAGCCACTTAGGTAATTAGAAGTGCATCACGGCACCACTTTCTTCGTTTTAGCCGACTGTTGGATCTGACTGGAAAATCTCTAGTAAACATTCGGTGTACCAGTGGATTCGAATGGAACTGAAGCTTTCCGAAGAATCTTCTATATTGTTCCGTATAAACATCCTTCACGTATGAAACGTTCAAATTGTCATGTAATATGTCATTCGATACAAAGTACGGTGCAGATGCTATTGTACGTAGGATTTTGGACTGCTGTTGCTGTACTCTGTGGAGATTACTTCGACTTGCTGTTCCATACAGTTCTAATCCATATCTCCAAATGGGAGCGATGACCGATAAGTAAACATTCCGCTTTACGGCTAGGTTGAGAATTGATTTACGTCCTAGCAACGGCCGGAGCTGTTTAGCCCTTATTATCACAGACCTTCTTGTGTATTCCACATGATCACGCCACGTTAATCGTTTATCCATATGCATGCCGAGATAACGCACGGACTCGACTTGTGGAATTAATGAACTATCAAATGTCAAGGTTGGACATCTAACACGTCTGTTGGTGAACAGGATGTGTCGACATTTAGTTGAATTGAATGATATGCGCCAAAGACTTGCCCATTTTTCTAGTCGATTCAGATGATTCTGAACCGCAGTGTTTGCTTGCATAACATTCGTATTAGACGCCAGTATCGCTATATCGTCGGCGAACGCAGCCAGCAACGTTAAATTCAAAGTTGGTACATCCGCAATATAGATGGAATACAAAACAGGACTTAGCAAGCTGCCTTGCGGTACCGATGATCTGATTGAATGTTCTTCTGAAAAACGAGCCATTTATTCTAACAACAAACGAACGTTCAGTCAAGTACGATTTTAGGAGCTGATAAATATCCTCATCGAGAATTTGCCGCATCTTATATAGTAATCCCGGATGCCAGACCTTATCAAATGCCTGCGTGACATCAAGAAATGCCGCGGAACAAACTTCGCGATTCTCCAGTGTTAGAAACATTATCGCCAACACTCTTCCTGCAATCTCCCAAACTTTGAATTACATTATTATATTCGATGAAGACATGATCATTTAATCATCAGTAATCAAGGCTGCTATAGTGCTCGACTATCAACTCGACGATCGTGGTGGGTTCGAAACCAAATCGCGACATGAAAAATTTATAAAGTTTTTTATCATTACATAACTATTAATTATCACGGAAAATGGTGTAACACCCCACTCCATATAACGTCATTAACACGTGCATTTGCGTTGAATATAAGTAATTAGTGCCTTGAATGCGTACATAAAAATAAACGCACAATGATTAGTCACAATGTTCAGCAACGAATAATATTACGACGATGAGGAATTATTGTACGCCGCAATAACCTATGTAATAGTAACACGACTAATAATAATTTTTGAGAAATATATATATATATATATATATATATATATATATATATATATATATATATATTGGAAAAATACAAATTAGTTCAAATTGAGCTACGACGTATCACAATTAACATAAGAAGTACCAGGTTGTACAGTATACTGTTCAACTAAAAAAGCTAATTTTGTAGGATGCGATGGAAAAAACTATCCAAAGATTGACAATATTGAGAAAAAGAAAAATAACAAACATACAAAAATTATTTATCATAATAGTAAAAATAATAATCTATAAATAGCGACGTAATAAAACTGAAATTAAAAATCTAACCGGATCGAGGCGCGTTCACAGGTAACGGATAGTGCAATTGCCTATAAATATGCAGGTCAGCTGCGAATCAAACAGTCGTGCAGTCGCGGATCAAAAGCGGCTACTGGAGGAAAGGCTACTGCAGATAGTTCCAATAGTGATAGGGTAATGTGTACGACGATGCGGAGAAACAGGTTTGTCTATAAAACTCTACTTTCCTACGACTACACATTAACTCGTGTTGAGCTGAGTCCGTCTGTATGCTACTTTCCCAGTAGTAAAAACCGCTGCCTTGTGGTTAGGATTTTATAAAGCCATTGCCGACAAATTATAAACGTTTCTGTGGATTGGTAATTGGAGCTGGGAAAAAGTTCATTCTTCGCCTACCTCGGAAATTATACACATACCCGGATGGAACGATAAATATAACCAATTGTAAGAGACACGCAAGAAAGCATGTGACGCTATGTCAGCTAATGAACTTAGCGAGAAATTCGACAAAGCTCGTAGAGAAAAATGAGAACATACAACGATGAATAAAAAAAATCGCAGTGACTACAAATGGCTTGACTAACCGCATAGTATATGTCACACGTGCTCCTATTGATAAGCTTGTTAGTACGCGAATCAAGAAAGAGATATCGAAACTAAGAGCTGCTGTAGAACGCTCTGAATTGACAAAATCATTTGATATTGATGAACTAACCGGGGGAATTAACTCCATGAAGTCAACGAAGGCTACAGGCAAAGATGGAATCTTTCTGGGATTTGTGAAACACTTTGGAGCGAGGGCGAAAAACTGCCTATTAATCCTTTTCAACGAAATATTGAAGCCAGGAAGGGACCTATCAATAGCGAACAGTTAGAGAAGCCAATATCTTTACTGAGGCATTCGGAAATGGACGATGTAACGATTTGCTAACTAGATGAAAAATTAAAACTGACGCTGCCTGTGATTGCGGACACTCTCGGCAAACCATTAAGCACATTGTTTGTGGATGCGCGAGTCGAGATTTTAACGGTACTTTCAATGAGATTCACGAAGTAGCGCTGATACGGATACGTGATGTGAATAGACTAGAATAAAATCCAAAGTCTATCAGCTCGAAATCGTGATATGGTGGAAGACAACGAAATACCACCGTCATTTACCTGCATCACTGAAATTATACGAAAAGTAAGAGATAGGGACATATGAAATACAGTGTGATGTATGCAAACTCCTGAAAAGGAGATGCGACTAATATGATAATGACGAGATAAGTCTAAGAAGAAAATGGGACTGCGATCGTCGGCTGGTCCAATAATTATAAACTTTAGATAAAAATCAAACGAAAAATATTATGCGCGACTTGGTAAAAAAAAAGTTGTCCTTAGCAGTAAACTGCGGCGACGTACTTCTATTTTCAAAATATTTGTGGTTACTTAAAAAAAAAAAATGATATACATACCATCGAAAATACGAAAGTTAAATGTACTTTGTATAAAAGTTTCAATAATTTTTTTATTCAATTTTTTCCTATAAGTACTTTTTGCGATGATAAATCGTCGCTGACATTTATTTAAATTTTAAACTATATATTATTAATTCAACGGTATAATATGTATATAAAATTAAACAAACATACATATATCCAATCACACACACAAACGTTCGCGCTTTAAAAACTTGGTTCGAGGAATATAGTAATAATGAACAGCAGATTTAATGGCCTTTTATTTTTTTCATCCTTTGCACCAACCTGTTTTTCCGATCTATTCCTAGATTCTGTAATATAGAAATTATATAGAGCAATTACTTGATCCACGGTATCCTGAGCACTCGTCTGCGACATATCATTTCGAATGAATCTACTCTTCGGCAGAACGTATTATTCAAAGTCCATCATTCCGAGCCGTAGCATGGTACTGAAAATATTAGTGCCTACGCAATAGTCTCTCTCTAGTTCCTTCTGTTATAAAGTAGTCTTTCCATATTTTCGTCAGTTTTGCTAATGCTTTTTTCGTCAATCCAACACGACGTTTAATTTCGTTTTCCACGCCAAATTATCCGTAATTTGCGCTAATTAAAAATAGAAAAAAACTGATGGAAGCAGCTCAAAATCGCGTGAAATCAAAAAAAAAATTGTTGAAATACAACAATGACATTTGAACACAGACAACGACATAGAAGAAAATTTGATGACGGTTTTCTTAACTTACAACTGTTCAGACAGAACGGAGAAAAACGTAATCGTCATAACAGGAGCAAATTCCGTCAAAACGGGTATCTTTAAATGTGGCATATGTAGCAAGGAATATATTGCAAGAATCGGACTACTTAGTCACCTCATGGTGCGTTAATTATTGGATGGTAGCCCCCACTCGAACGAGTGAACATACGATTATATATATATATATATATATATATATATATATATATATATATATATATATCGTCGTCTAGCATACTCGTTTCCGAGTTTTGCCGTCGTCTCTATGTTTATGTCGATTATGCGATATTAGTCCTATTTTGTGACCTGTTACAAAGCTACACAATGAACATTTGAAAACCATTTGGGGCACGGTACTATTGTTATCCGCTGCTATCGGCTTCAATTTTCTTCTTTTAATGTATCTTCTTCCTTGCATTACTTGCTGGATTACTGATACCCATTGCTTACGATCCAACGCCACCTTTTCCCAGCGATCAGTAGTTGATTTAATTCCTGCCCTTTCAAAATCTTCAGAAATAACATCTTTGTAGCGCCAACGAGGACGGCCTAGCGGCGCCTCTTTACATTTTTTAATACGCCGTATAAAATCTTTTTCGGCATCCGATCCTCGTCCATTCTAATTACGTGCCCTATCCATTTGACTCGTTTTTCAGCAATCATTTGTCCTACTGAAGCGGACGATGTTGTTTTCAGTATATATTCGTTTGAGAGACCATCCTTCCACGTAAGCCTCAAAAGATTTCTCAAGTGCAGGGTTTCAAGTCGTTTTTCTTGTTTTTTCATTATTGGCCACGTCTCGCTTCCGTATAGTATGAACGGGAACCAACACTGCTCTGTATACTGCCATCTTTGTTGTTACTGATAGATCTTTATTCTTGAATACTCTCCACGATAATCTATTATACGCCGCGCTAACATTCATTATACGCGCAGAAATTTCGTAATCGAGAGACAAATCTTTGCTGATAACACTTCCCAGGTATTTAAATGTGCTGACTGAGTGAAGATTGCAGCCATTCAGTTTGAAATCAGATGTTTCACTATTGATCTGAATTACTTCCGTTTTATTTTGATTTATTACAAGTCCAAAATCTGCATATGTCTCTGCCAAACAAAATAACATATGTTGTAGCTCTTCCGCTTTATCACTTGCAATTACACAGTCATCGGCATATTGAAGACATCCCAGTTTGAACGATTTTACCGCACGTTTTGCCTTATATTTTGCTAAATTATACAAAAACCACCGTCGAAGCGGAACGCTATTTCCACACCCGAATCTGCAAGTTTCCGATTGAATTCGCGATGTATAATACCCATGTAGAAGTTAAAAAGTATTGGCGCGAGAACATAGCCTTGCTTTACTCCTGTGTTTATACAAAATTTCTCTGTACATATAGAGTCACATAGCACAGTTCCTGTTGTCCGCTCGTGGAATAGCTTCACCTGTAGCAGTAACGTTGGTGGACAACCGGCAGTCGCCAAGCATTCCCATAAGGCTTCTCTGTTGACAGAATCAAACGCCTTTTTAACATCAATAAAGGCAAGGTATAGCTTAGCCGTCTGCTATTTTTCTCCATCAGCTGTCTAAGGGAAAAAATCATATCCGTTATTGTTCCTCGGGTAGGTATGGATGCAGCAGTGCTTTTAACCTTTCTTGCAATATTTATCCGAATATTTTACTCGCTGTGCATATTAGCGCAATACCCCGGTAGTTACTACAATCCGCTCTGTCCCCTTTATTTTTATATATTGGCGGCACTATAGCAGCTTCCTTGAAATCATTGGGTACAGATTTCTGCTTCCACATGCTAACAAATAATGTATCCAAACAATTAACAATTTCTTCGCTCATTTTATAAATATCGGCAAGGATGCCGTCAAGCCCCGGAGCTTTGTTGTTTTTTAAGCTTGTTATCGCTGTTCGAACTTCTTCTTTCGTTGGTGGTTCATCAAAGCTTGCATCGGTCTTCCTTTTTAATAGGTTTTACAACACACATTTATTGATTTTTGACTCGTTTTGAGCAGGTTCTTGAAATAATCTTCCCATCTAGACCTTAATTCATGTCTGTCGTGTAATAGATATATATATATATATATATATATATATATATATATATATATATATATATATATGTAAAATACAAATCGATTACACAACAGGAACAATTTTTATTACATAAATCGCGGAAATAAGCGATTTTCTCACGATAATTGGAAATTACAATTTTATTTTAATTTTTTTTAATGCAATTTCAAACACGTAAATCGAAAACAAACACCATCGCACAATTTTCAGTGAATTCTGATCGAAGTAACGATACTTTTTTAAAATAAAGAACAGAAAACCAGTTATATCAAATTCCCTTTGTAACATCAGCACATTACGAAAAAATATAACGTCCGTTTCGTGAATATTGTAGATATGCAAGCAAATAAAATTGAAATAAAGATTACGCAAGTCATTAACTATTATATATATATATATATATATATATACAGAAGCAAACCGCAAGATAAGAAACAAGTAGGAGCGAATAACATAAAAGAGACAGAGATAGAGTGATGGGCGAATGATCGATAAAGGTTCCTATAAAATTTAAAAAGTTCAAGGTGATAACATTTCGCAACCTATTAACCGAAATCAACAAACATGATTCAATACACAAACATATATACATACACACGTTATAATACAATTTATTCATATATATATATATATATATATATATATATATATATATATATATATATATATATATATATAACAAACATGCATACACGGTAACGCACTATACACGCGCACACACACAAACACACACATATAAACGAAGGGTATATAATTGAATATATGTACAGATGTACACAGTCACTTTTATATATGTGTATATGTATTACATGAGTACGGAGCTTTGGGACAACATTTTTTTTATTGTTGTAAAATCATGTTTCGGATTTCATCTAAATCGTTAGTCTTTTCCGAGATTATCCATGTATATACTTTTTTTTTTGGCCCAGCTTGCGCCATTTGACCAGTTTAAATCTTTATCCAGATAGCGTATTTGAAATCTCAATGCCGCTACTTTTGATAAATTTATATAAACTGAGACTGTAACAGATGGCAATGATTCGGAAACAATTAATTCAATACTCACAGGTAATGTATGCCATTTTTGTAAAACACTAAACATCTCGTCTCTATGCTTTAGAAACTTCGGACAAACCCAAATTTGATGCTCAATACCGTTGTCAACATGGCACGTACCACATGTACCATCAGAAATTATGCAAAATTTATCAAGATGCGAGGGAGAGAAATTATTCTAAATAAAGTTGATATATAATCCCTCGAAACGTTCTGGTATAATTGAAACGATGGTTTACTGGTAACCGTATGCACCAAAACGAAGTATTTTCTCCCTTTATTTCGACTTTCGGCGGAGTAGTACTGTTGAAAGATTGTTTAATCTTTGGTAAAATATCAGTCCAATTCCATTTAATATTCTCGTAAGGGATACTTGATAAATTATAACGTTTATTCAGGCATACCGAAAGTATACAGATTATCCTTTGCAGGTTCCTCATTTGTTGTAGAATTGTTTGCCATTTTCAAAGCTTTGCTCCTAGTCAAAGATACGAGGGAAAATAATATTCTAATCATCTACGATCCCCTTAAGTGTCCTATTATTACAATTATCTAAGTTCCCAGAACTCAAAATGTCCAAGTTAGAATTTGATGTGAGACATCGTGTTATTCAGCTTTATAATCGTGGATCTAGAGTAAAGTTTAAGTGGGTCCCTTCTCAATGTACTGGCAACGAGTTAGTCGATGTGTATAGATATCAAAAATTACTTGTTTCAATATGTAAGATGAATTTTCTTAATTTCGAGCAGACGAAACGGACAATTCAGTTAATTTTAAGAAAAATAAAACGACAAAAAAATTATTTTCGCGAAAAAATTAAAATAATTTAAAGATAATTATTTAATAATTCAAATAAACGGAGACAGAAAATAAGAATGCGGCAAATTTTTACTAATGGAGAGAAAATATTTTTCGTTAACGAAGTTAGGCGAAACAATTATTTTATTGCGCAGCCAACACACGACAGTTCGTTGTTTGTTAATTAATTAATTACCTAATTAACTCGTTAATTATAATTATTAAACTAAAATTAAATATCGAACTAAATTAAATCGATCTACGTTAAACATCTACGTCTGTGTGTGTGTTTTTTTTTCTAAATGACAATATAAAAACGCATTTCACGATATCATCATTAATAATTATCATTATTACTTTCATATTAGCGAGTCCCTTATTCTTTTTTCATTAACATAAAAACTGGTATATTTAACCCTCTTTGCGAATTAAAACGAAGAAAATACTTGTAATTTTTATTTTATTTATCAAAAATAATAAATAAATAAATTAACCGGATACGCGAGAAATTAAGAAAAATAGAAGGTCGTACTGGATGATAACATATTCTAAATTGGGAAGAAAAAAAAAAGTCATTAAATAATAATAATAATATTAATATTATAGAAAGGGTACATAAAGAAATCCGGTAAGAAACGCATAACGGCAATTAACCGGGTAAAAGGAAAAACTTAATACAGACATATAGGCCGTGTATTTCGGTGTGAAACTGTTTCTTATTGATATCAGCCGGCAGAAGATCGGTGCTATTAACGGCAACTAATTTAATTTAAGCCGGTCGTTAAAAATACCGGCAACAAAAATAAAAATTAATTAACGAAACCAAAAGACTAAAACCGGTTGCGACGATAATGACAACGACCAAGATGTGATAAACCGGAAGACTACATAACCAACTGATACCGCGTCATGTGACAACAAGTAGTAGCGTAGATGTCAGTCAGTTTATTTAATCCGATAAAATAATTAATTAATTAACTCGAAGAAAGAACATAATAACGTTTAATAGGCCTATAGAATAATGGAAATAATCGTAATTACCTAGACGACGACATTCGATAATAAAAATTATAAAAGTAAAAATAATTATTACCACGATTATTTTCATTATTATAAACGTTAATAATACTCTCCTAAACATTTCATCAGTTCGTACATAATCGGTGGAAATTTTCCATATAAATAGACATACCATATAGAACTGCGGTATCTGCGATTCGCGAATAGTTTAATTATAATCGCCGCAATCGGCTATTTTTATCACACATAAACGGAGAAAATAGATTTTTTTAAAGTTTCGCCTGTCTGTTCCAATTTAATTCAAAAACTATTAACGCATACAGCTTATAGCGTATATTATCGGATTAATAGGACAGAAATTACGATAATTTAAAGTTTTGAAAAGTAGGAGACAGCGATATCTCCGTCAAATCGTTTAAAATTTAACAGGCGTTCGAACGTACCTCCACTACCAATTCCCGCCCTTCAACCCACGTTTTGTTACGTTAAGGGCGTCGATGAAATAACGGAGGATATATATATATATTGTTAAAAGAGGCGGCGGTATTGTATGTAAAAAAATAATTACACAGGCGAAGCCGTGGGAAACTTCTAGTTATTCTAATAAATTTAATAATTACTAATTAATAACAATAATATGAATAATAATCTACCACTCGCGTAAAATTGTATAATTTCTCAAAAATTTATTTACATTAGCTACGAAAATTTTTCACACATACAAAACGCCTACAAATATTACACTAAATTAATTTAACTAATACGATTAGACTACATATTTATGCACGAATCATTTTTTTCTTGTTGTCCACAATTTGTGAAAATATGATGGGGTAAGTTTATTTATATAATATACGAGTAAATTAAGAATAGTAAACTGAATTACAATTGATGCAGAATCCCACCCTGAACATATGTTTAGGCGCCATGCGCGCTCCACTTACATTAATATCTTACAGTCAGTAGCTGCGGAGCCTCCCTGTTCGATAAGACAGAAATTTTACCTTAAAGTCAGGCAGCGTTATCCTATCATCAACAAACAACTTACACTCGTTCCTTTTAATATTACTAAAACAGGTGTCGATATAATGTCACACAGTACACACAACTTGTTGCAGGATGATAAAATTATAAATAAAAGTAATAACTGTTGATGTAGAAATGAGGGATAATAATGAGAATACGTCACGTAATAGTTACTACAATTAAAATCGCACAAACGCACAATATATGGCAGGTTATTCCAACACGAAAAAGACGGCGAATTCAAACTCCCGAAATCTCTCCAGACACTGCAAGAATGAAAAATAGATACCGGCCTCTAATAAACCACCCTGATTCGAATCAAACACTTAACACTAATAGTACACAAGCAACTGTTATTAAAACCAAAACCATCCAAAAATCGCACCGATATTCTTATATGGAATAATTAATTATAAGCAGATAGAAGATTATATCTCCACTATCTTAGGTAAAAGTGAATACACATGTCAGGCTCTAAGTGATAAAAAAATTGATTTAAAAACCAGTAACTCAGAATGTAACAGGAAAGTAATCAAACATTTAAAAGAAAAAAGACGTAATTTATCACACATATCAAATGAAAAAAGACAGAACTTACTTTAAAATATTCGTCACACTATGCCCATTGAAGAAATCAGAGAGGCCTTAAATAATTTAGAGCAACATGAAATGCTATTAACGTAAAGAAAGCAAAAAATAAGCACTGCCGATGTTTTTTGTGGACCTAATACCTAAGGCGAACAATAAAGAAATTTATAATCTTGAGCATCTCTTAAACATGAAAATAAAAGTGAAACCTCCTTATAAGAATAAGGGAATAATACTGTGTCACAGATGCCAATCCTATGGGCATAGTAAATCTTATTGTACGCAACCCTTTATTTGTGTTAAATGTGGTGAATCACACGAAACTAAAACTTGTATGAAATCGATTGATGTACCTGCAAAGTGTGCACACTGTAATGGTAATCACCCAGACTGTTAAAAATTAGGAACAAATCGAATGATAATTCCTATCGAATAAAAAAAAAAAATGTTCGTAGTAATATCAATCCGAGTAACATAAACTTCCCAATAACTATTTCTCAAACAATACGGATGCAAACTAACAACACATCTCAACGTAATTATGCCAATGTTCTTCGGGATAATACGCAAATAAATCATTTACCTCAGACTACACTGAACACGATAAATAGCCATATTCCTAGTAATAGTAATAATGATGATGATAAAGACTGTATCAATAATCAATTTACTACATTTTTATTAGAATTCAAAAATATGTTCAATCAGTTAATGCAGCAATCAACTACAGTAAGTAGTTTAATTTCTAAATGAATCTATTTTTAACAATAGCAACATGGAATATCAATGGGCTAGCCCAATATCGACACGAGGTTGAACTATTTCTAACAAGCAACAAAATTGATATATTATTACTGTCCGAAACACACTTTATTCGCAAAAGTTATATAAAATTTCACATTACACTATTTATAATACTTTACACCCAAGCGGAAAAGCACAAGGAGAAACAGCAGTTATAATTAAAACTGGAATAAAACACCATGAGATGAGCAAATACTGTGAAGAATTTTTACAAACTACTAATGTAACGATTGTAACTTCCAATGGTCCATTAGCAGTATCTTCAGTCTATTGTCCACAAAAACACTATAAAGCAAGAGCAATTTGATAAGTATCTAAAAACCCTTGGAAACAGATTTGTGTCGGCTGGTGACTTAAATGCCAAACACACACTCTTTGGCTCCCGTCTTATTACTCCTACAGATACCACAGTTATTTGTGTGCATTCAAAAGAACAAATATAGTGTCTTATCAGATAGAGTCCCCTCTTGCTGGCCTTCAAATAACAAAAACGACAAGATTTGTTAGATCTCTTCATTACCAATGGAATCCAAGTTGAACACACTCTGGTTGAGTCCTCGATCACACACCAAAAATACTAACCATTAGCCCTTTTATTATACAAACTTGTACTAGACCAACATTGACCAATAATAAGACTGACTAGAATAGCTATAAAAACCATGAAAAGGAATCACTACGTCCATCGTCCACTCCTTAGAGGTGGAAATGAATGGATGAGAAGCGTCCAAGATAAGATAGAAATATTTGCCAATTGTCTGTTATTTTTCAACAAGATAATAAAGCGACATAACCGAGGACGAAAAAGAGGTATATAATTATCAGCAAGTACCTTTTCAAATGTCTGTTCCTATAAAATCCATATCACCGTTTGAAGTAAATACATGTATACAAAAACATCTACACCTAAAAAAGTCACCTCATTTAATTACAACGTCTATTTTTAAAAAGTTAACCAAAAAAGCTGTCACGTTATTAACATTTTTTTCAATGCAATCCTTCGCGCTGGTCATTTTCCAATACAGTGGAAATTTGTATCAATAATAATGATACAAAATCTGGGAAAACCTCAAAATGATGTATCTTCATACAGACCTGTAAGTTTGTTGCCTAGTTTATCCAAAGTTTTTGAAAAACTTGTCTTAAAAAGATTGAAATTAGTACTTGATGAAGAAAAAAATAATTCCAGACTGGCAGTAGAACTAATTCACCGAATAGTTGATATTATAAACAGGACATCTGAGCAAAAAAAAATACTGCACATCCATATTTCTCGACTTTGAGAAAGCATTCGATAGAAGTGTGGCATACAGGTGTTTACTCTGTAAACTGAAACGAAAATTGCCTGACCCATATTGCTCAATATTCATGTCGTATCTGACTGACAGATGCTTTCAGGTTATCATAAATGCTGCACACTCACAAATTTACTCTATGCAAACAGGAGCACCGCAAGGTAACGTGCATGGCCAAATCTTATATAGCATCTATATTTCTGATTTCCCGGTTAACGTCAATAAACAACGGCCATGTTCGCTGACAATACAGCCATATTATCAACAAATAGTGATCTTGCAATGCCAACTAAGCATCTTCAGTAACACATAACTCACTTAGACAAGTGGTTCAAAATGTGGAACATCAAAGTAAATGAATTAAAGTCAGTTTGTGTATTATTCACATTAAATAAAGGAAAAGATGTACCATCTTAATGGGCAAGTGATTCCTCCCAGACGCAAGGTTAAATACCTTGGACTGCATTTAGATCAAAAACATTAACTTGGAGGAATCATATTACTGCTAAAAGAAAACAGCTTGATATTAAATATCGAGAAATGAATCGGCTGATAAATAAACGTTCTACATTATCAGTAGAAAAGGCTGTTATATATATAATGCACTCTTAAAACCTATCTGGACTTATGGCATCCAGATCTATGGAACAACAAGTAATTCTAACCTTAAGATCACTGAACGATTCCAGGCGAAGGTGTTACGGAGTATAGTTATATTTAAATATGTATGTGTGTATGACGACGCGGCATTATTATAATAGGCGAAACCCAAAGAAAAATATGAAACATTGGAAATTGTCATCTACGCAACGGATCGTAATTTTATTAATTACGCTGAACAAACACTTATTACGTCGCATACACGCGTGTACATTATTTCAACATCTTTTAAAAAATCGGAAAAAAATAAACCCTACGTTAATTTAAAGAAAATGCGTTTATGTCCGAACAAGTGATACTAATAAGTTTTATTTTTCTTATGTTTCTATTAATAAAAACAAAATACACTTCTAAGGCTTGATTCACACTATAGGTATCGCTAAGCTCACGTTCACAAGACGTTCACACTTACGGTGGTCAACATTATCGTACATTATTCACTATAATTCTTTGGAAAAAAACATCTTTATCTCTCATTTTCAGCTTGCCTTCCTACCTTATGGAAGATTATCTATGAATACAAACATGTATATATATATATATATACACGTAAAACCATATACATTTCCACAAATATATAGAGAACAAACCGGTTTCATGCCAAGAAGAAGCACAAGGAAACAAATTCTGAACATATGGCAAAAATAGAAAAATGTCAGGAATTTAATATTAAAACTTACAAAATATCATTGGATTGCGTACAATGGAGCAAATTATGGCGAGTATTAGATGAAACTGGTGTCCCACAGCATCTAATAGAACTGAGTAGATCTTTATATAACGACACGAGTACGAAGGTGAACATCAATAACAAACTGTCTAACAAATTCCAACCTGAAAAAGAAGTAAGAGAAGTGTATACTAAGTCCCATCTTGTTTAACAATAATAGCGATTGGATTATTAAAGAAAAAATGCCAGGATGGAAAGATAGAATAAAAATAGGAGGAAAACATCAATAATTTACAATACGCCTAAGAAAATGCCATATTTGCGTCATCGACCGAAATAAATCTGATAACCTATGATATATTGACAGCCTACAAGTAGTTGATAAGTTCGTGTATCTAGGATTAATAATGACTCGACAGGGATTAAAAAACGAACAGGGGGGGTGGTTTGCTAAGCACGCAAGAATCACATCATTATGATGGATACTAAAACATCTCTTACGAAAACACACTGGCATCTCTGGCTTTCTATACGTATCGCAATGCTGGACGATAAAAGCAATAGATATCCAACGAATAAATGGGAATGAAATATTTGTTGGAGAAGGATGCTCAGAGTCCCATATACCCCACAAAAAAGAATAAACATCTCAAATCTGAATGAAATATGTTATACGTCTACACTATATAATAATGAAACGAATATCTACATAGTTTGGATACACGACAAGATAGCTCTGAAAAACTAATTCTGGTAGGCATGGGAGAAGAAAAACAGGAACGAGAAAGAGCGCCCATAAGATACACGGATGTAATTAAACAAATGACAAACCTCATGACGTTTCAGCGAAGTATTCAATACGCAGAGAACAGAAACGCATAGTGATCCAAAGTCCGGTAAATCAGCGATTTCAGGATGCTCGAATCGAGCCCACAATAAAGATATATATATGTGTATATATATATGCATATATGTATGTCATGCACACACATATTATATATTCATTCATTACATATATGTATTTATATATACATAAACAGTATATGTATATAAATATTTTATATATGTTTGTATAAATATTGCGTGTGTGTTTATATGCGTATTATTTATTGCTGACCTAATCCGTACTTATATATATATATATATATATATATATATATATATATGTATGTATGTATGTATATAAAATATGCATATATATATATATATATATGTATATATATATATATAATATGTATACACTAAAAGTAGATTATATCTTTCGTCTCAAAACGGACCTATTTGAAAAAATGATTTTTAGTTTACATTATTCAGTCTGCTTAAAAGAAATAAGAAATCCACCACCAGAAATTCACGTTTTTCCATCCTAATAGTGTTTCTCTCTCAACTATTTCCCTCTCACAATGGCGATCGGTTCCATTATACACCTAACGTATACCCTTCAAATAGAAACGGCCTATACTGTTTCACTCACTCACTATAGCAGCGAACCTGCAGCCGCCGTCGCAACAATTCACCGACGCCTTTAAAAACACTTGAAGGTAATGGGGTGAGCAGGTAAATAGTAGAAGACTGAAAATAAGGTCTATTTCAATTTAGCCGCCCCCTCTTTCGTTCTACCTAAATAGACTTCACACAATAGTAAAATTACTCAGTATACGCATTCACTTCACCGACTGACAAAGATTACCGAATATATTCACGCAGATGAAACATCTGCCGGGTACAGAATCTCCTGAAAAACAGATGAAAATATACGTCGAAGTTATTACGGGATGAAAGATTTCATTAATTGAAATTTGAAAATTTATCTGTCGATTACACGTACTATCGATGAAAGTTTATTATCCCGATCCCTATGGAATAGTGAATTCTAGTTTCTTCCTTTTTCTAACAAAAAATAACGACATAGATATTCGAAAGATTAAACCGACATTTAAACGATTATGGAATAACGTAAGAAATATAGCTTTATGATCCAAATGTCCCATCGTCAATAAGTTTTACCAAGTCCATTACGTAGTAAAAAAAAAAAATAGCAATGCAGAATTCTGATGCGTAATTCGGAAATTAATGGTTTAGTTTGTTGTACTAGTCAGTAGATTTTTTTTCAAACGGGTATAGCATCGTTGAGAAAGATGCATCAGTAAATACAAATAAAGGAAACGATTAATTCATCAAAGATTTTCGATAATTTATTGAATACGATAAGATTTACGATCAAACGAACGATATTTTAAACATTCTAATTGTTTACTGACATTCGCAAAGTAAAATTTTATCATAACTTTCACATTATTAGTTATGATTATATTATTTGTGTCTTTAAATAAACGCTTTATTTTTAGTTTTAATTATCAGTTAAGAATATTACACGGTAGTTCACAATTTTGATGTTTAATATCTATCGAAAACAATGTAAATGTCGAACGTACAATAACTTCTAACAAATCATACAGAGTTCATAACCAATTCTGTGAAGCCATTACCCCAAAGATCGAAACAAAATTCCATTTATATAAAATTTGACTAATAAACAACAATATATATATAAGAAGGAGAACATATTTTAATTTTAAATATTACTTTGTGAATATAGTGATAGTAAGTAATACAACTCGGAAAAGTGTATAATAATAATAATAATAATAAATAATGTATTAATAATAAATAGAATATTCGATACACCTGTTAGTTTCAGCAAACGCTCTTTAGAATTATTTGTAACTTTTCACTAACAAAATTCTATTTTACAAAAAATTTTTGATCTAATGACAATTAACAACTATTAAAAACTAATTGAAAACTGTATAATTTAAATAGATACGTAAAAAAAAAATTGATCTCAACGTGGAAACCAAAACGAGAATTAGAAAATCAAATGTAAACGTCGATAAATCTCATTAATTCAAGGAAATTTCTACTTAGATTAAAACAAACTCTACACTAATAAAATGATTTTCTTTCTGTAAAAAGAAATTTTGTAAATATATTAATAATTAAAAATATTTTAAATGTTAACCAAACATACCTTGCATCTGACAAATTACCACGGATGTAGCACATAGTAATTCTAACAATAATATAACACAAATAACTTTTACCGCCATAAATTAAAACAAAAATTTATATTCATCGTTAATAACAACGAAACTTCGAACATAACAAACACAAATTACCGAACCAAGCAATAACTGACCGAACGCAAGAATACAAAACTACATAATTAAAAACCGAATACACAAACTTGTTTGTTTACCAGCAAGGTGTAATACTATCAGTGCAATCGCCAACAGGAAGTAAATTATCTTGCATTCATTATTAAATTAATAATAATCGCATATTTCGCATATTTATTTTTAAAAAGTATAAGATGATACCGAAAAATAATAAGTAAAAAAAATTATAAAATATAATGTTTATTAAAAACTAAATAAAGTATTACTGAAGTAAAATTTTAAAACGCTTTATTGTGTTGATAATGAAACAAATTTTCCGTCAGAAATTTACTTAAAAATCTTAAAGAGCGATACATTAAAATAGTTATTAAATAGCGTGACATCAATAAGATATTTTTCCACATCCCTCGCAACGAATATCGTTATATACGAAGACGCATTTATATTTTAGAAATCGATTTTTAGAAAGTATTTTTGCCACATTTCCATTATTTATCAAACTTGTAACCTGTGACTATTTATTATGATTTCACCATTAATAAGATTATTCTAATACACAGAGAGCTCTTCGCGATTTCGTAATTTTCCTGAAAAAAGTGTTTGTTGTTAACTAACAGAATGACAATGTTCTTATGTTGTTTTTTTTTCCCCCACACAGGGCGTATGTATAAAATGAAATGCTAAAGAAACATTTACGATTGCAAATTGAACATCGCATAATTAAAACTAAACGCACGTAACTACTTATAATCGAGATGTGTATTTGCAGGAGATTGTAATAAGAAAAGGATAAAATTACATTTTTACAATTCAAAAGGAAAACTACTAAGTAGTGCAATGCTAGCAGTAAACCTATGTTACCTACAGGGATATCAGATTGTTTTTCCCGGTTATGACTGAAAATATGCATACAAATTGGGGAATTATTGAAAATTCCTTAATAATAAATCTACTAAATAATTTGAAAATAAAAATGGAGAAATGTAATAAAGTATTAAAAATTTCACAAAAAAGAAAATCTGCTTGGCGTTAGGGCGATTAACACGTAACTATTTTCTAATAAATAGTGCTCCGTGTGATTCTAACTTTTCAACAAATTTGTAAATTATTAATAACTCACCATTAGGTAGAAAATGCGTCATATTTGTTTTCAGAATGTATCGTTCGTCAAATTATAAAGCACGGTACATTACATTCTGTACTTACATTAGAGGTAACTAACTTATACCATTATATTATTATTATCACGCTTTAACAAATTAAAGACTAGCCGAATTCATAGTCTCGTTAAATTTTTTTTGTTTTTCTCTACACGTATATATTCCCTGTAAATTCATTTCCTACATCTACTTATCAACAGTGTACTTTTCCTACCTAACTAATGTTAATAAAATGAATTGTAGAGAGATCACCTTCGTCTATGTTAGTATTATAAGACAATATATATATATATTGAAACAGGCTTATTGGTCTATAATTTGTTGCAATCGTTGTACAACGTATTCACAAAAATAATTTACGCAAGGCTATATAAAGTATTGGATGACCAACAACAAGCAGGTTTCAGATGTGGTTTTTCAACTATATACAATCTAAATACAGTAAATCAGCTGAGAGAAAAGGCAGACGAATACAACATAAAAATTTACCTAGCATTTGTAGATTTTCGGAAGGCATTTCAATTTATCACGAGGGTTTGTATCAGGCTCTAGAAAAACAAAATATACAATCCAAATATATAAGAATTATAAAAACTATATACGATAATGGATATGGAAAGATTGAAATTACTGAACATTTACGTAAGTTGTTTATAATCTGCATCCTCTTCAACCGATCATGCCCATATCGGAGCGTTTATCTAGTACACGCAAGTAACTAGTACATGATTTATATAGACTAGGTATTATAAATAAAATTGAGTTGTAATACTTCGAAATTTTGAAAATTCCGACTCAGTTCATTTCGTTCAATTTATTTTAAAATGTTAGAATAACTGAAATTATAATTTATCGGATTTTTATATTTAGCACAGTAGGTATCAATCACCGTTAAACGTAATGCACTTAATTCGATGGTATATTGACTAATGTTAATAAAATGAATTGTAGAGAGATCACCTTCGTCTATGTTATTATTATAAGGCAATCTATATATATATATATAATATATATATATATATATGTGTACGTGACTAGCTATTGTACGTTTATTTTTACGTACAAAATTAGCTAGCATTCAAGGTACTACTTATATGAAAAGCAGATGAGCATGCATATCATGTTATACGAAGTGGGGTGTACATAATATAAATTATTACAAATTTGCAGAAAGCAAGTGTCCTTAAATTGAACAATGATAGCGTGAACCTAACACCAGCTACATATATAACTGTAGAATAATTTCATCCGAAGATTGTGTACTTGAACTACCAGCACTGTATAATTATCTCAAAAGATTATACTTGCTATAAATAATACCTGATACGCCAATAGCCATTAAGTATTTTGCGTTATACAGAAAATTACTTTAATATTTTGCTTTTTAAAAGTTCCATTTACAATAGAAAAAAATTATTTACTAGTTTTTTCTTTCTAAATATCACATCGAATTTTAAAGTCGTTAAAAAGTTATACGTTTGTTTTATATGTTCTTTGTTTATTATTTATTCTATATTGTATATATTATATATAAAACTCGTGCTTGTTTGGATAACGATATTATAAGCGATTATGTAAAAAAAAGTTATATCGCTTATAAATTTCGAACTTACGTTTCGAACCGATTGTTCTTAGATAAACGATTGCAATAAATATCGACACAGTATTAATATAACTGTACTAGGGCATAAGGTATTATCCTATAATTACCATTTGTAGTTCACTAACCAGTGTTTTAAAGATGCAATATTTATTAATCACATTATTTATAATATCTGAACGACCAAATAAACTAGGTATTTTTATTTTTTGTAAAATCGTTGTTGTTTTTTTTTCTGACGTAAAATATATTTACATACCAATGGCATACTATTAACGACCATTACATACGTGTAACTATAACTGCTTTAATCGTGTAGAATTTCGTTTTAAACATTTTGGGCAGTTATAAAGGAAAAATAAATAAAATGTAGAATAGAGAAAACCGGGCATGCATTTAATAACATGAAAGTATTATTCACGTGCGAGGATCTAAATTTACGAATAAAAATAAATAATCAGGCTACTGCGATGTTATGTTTTTTCAATTATACGGAGTGTATGGACTTTGCCCGAAAGCATGTCGAGATAAAGCTGATGCTTTTGAGATGTGATTATGAAATGTGCCAACAAATATGTTTTATTGAAGATGAACAAATAACTGGAAATCCCGAACATAGTAAAATCCATGAAATTAGAATACTTGCGCCTGAATTATTGCTGAGAATTCTGCAAGGCAAAATAATGGGACGAAGAAGAATATCTTGGCTCAAGAATTTAAGAACATGGTCTGGAGCAAAACATCGGTAGAACTTTTCGGAACAGCAATGGATAAAATCATTAATAGCTAATTTAATCTCGAACATCCGTTAACGGATACGCACTTGAACAAGAAGAAGAATAACCAAAAAATATCAATTGGTAAATATTATGAGGTAATTTTTAAAAAAAAATGGATTTCGAAATTAAGCGATCGGATTTTTTTTTAAATAAATCCCTCATAAATTGAAAAATAATTTCCGGAAGAATACTTAAAATAGAAACGGTTGCAGAGTTATATCAAATGTAATTATGCTAACACACACGCGGTAAAAATAACTTTCTTAGCTTATAAAATTCGAACAAACTTTCAACGTACATTTAGATATAAGTGTATCGATGAAAAAAATCGTTCATATATGCTATTTTCAATTATGTACAAAATACCGTCCGATACGATTAAATCAAATGCCCGATCGAAAGTTATAATAAACGAATTGCTCGTTTAAATGTACAGAGTAATCGTGCTTTACTCGATATAACATGCTATTTTAAAAACCGTTACACACACACACACATATATATATATATTTTAATGATGTAAAATTTTGTTTCATAAATTTATATATATATATATATATATATCTATTTTAATGATGTAAAATTTTGTTTCATAAATTTCCAGAGTCGAAACGACAAATTTTAGTTTTGACAAATATCAGGAAGCCCCCCGCTGTTAATGTATTTTTGAAAATGAATTTTCGAATTTATCGATTGAATTTTTCCCGTTAATTCTTTCGTAGATTAAAACATAAAAGATTCGATTAAATCGAAACGGTACACTCGAAATATAAAATTTTAATTATATTAGCCACAGAAGGAAATATTCAAAAGTTGTAGCCAGCCTTCGTTAACGGAGATGGCATTCAAAGAAGATATTTACTAATACATACGCGCTAAAAAGCAAATTTCTGAGCTAGTAACATTCGAGCGATTAATGCGATCGGGCTGAAATTGTTGAGCTGAATTCGAAATATATATATATATATATATGTCAAAATTCGTCATTTCCATACAGGCCATTTTTGAACAAATACGTACAAAATTTCATCCAATTCGTAAATACACGAATTTTATACGTTTCTTTTATACACTTTAATCCGCTATCAATAATAGATCCCGGGTATTTTTAATACGACCAGTAGAACTGAATGTACGCATTTTAATACTATTATATACATATTCGATCGAGATTTCGAATCGTCACGATTATAATTCGAGATACGCTATTTAAAGTGGTATATCGTATCGTAATATCTATCCGCCCCTACATCAACTTCCCAGATTTGTTACTATAATTTGTGGATTATTTCTGTATAACATTTTTTAAACGGAGATAATCAAGTACAATGTACTCTATATTTCAATAAATTTACCGGTAGTATAAATCGCTTTTTTTTTCTTTAATTGTCCTCAATTTATTAATAGAGAAATATTTTTTAATAAACCGATATCTTTCGCTGTTTTTCCTTCATATTTTCTACATTGTCTATTAAGCTGTAAACGTAAATTATTCTTATTTTTCATTTTATTTCAAGGGGCAATATTGTATTATTTAAATAATCTAGTACGTAATAGAGAAACTTACCGGTCACGAGAAGGTTTAGCTTGTAGGCCAAAAATAAAAAATAAAAAATAAAAGTGTTTACTATTACATAGATTACGATAATCATGCTGCGTGTAGGCAGTCCCCCAAACTTTTCCAACGACTCCTATCTTGTGCGGATCGGATCTAATTGATTCCTGTCCATTTAAAAATATCATCTCGTCACCTAGCCATAGGTCTTCCTCGCGAACGCCGGCTGGGCCACCACTGTAATATGCGTTTAGTCCATCTTTCATTCTTTTTTTCTAGCTAAATGTCCGGTCCATTTCCAATGTAGTTTAATAATCCGCTCCACTGCGTCTACCAATTTCGTCTGTTCCCTAAATATATATAAAAATCCGAGGTATGAAATCTCTCCCAATATTCTCGGACGCTTTGAAAATATATATATATTTCCTCCTCAGCCATCGATATAGGAAATATGTCGATAAAAAAAGCTTCTACACGATCGAAGTTAACAAACGTTTATTTCTATATGAAAAATATCTCGCCTTCGTTCTTCCGTTATATATCGAAAATTTAATCGAATTTCGATTTATTACATTTTTAAGTAACAATCCGCGCTTTATTATTTATTATTATAAATTATTATAATATTTGTTCTTACCTATTACCTCGAAATCGTAATACGTAATGACGGGATTAACTTAAAAATTACGTATCGGACGACGATGTGGACGAGGAGTCGGGGGAATGTTGTCGTTTTTTAGGAAGTCGCGCTTTTTCGACGACTTCTCGTAAATTTTTTTTCGTTTTTTCATCTTTCGACTTTCTGTTATTTTTATCGTCGCTGCTAATTTCGTCTTTCAATTTTCGACCGAAGGAACGTCCACCCTGCGAACTATTATTATCATCATCTTTCCGTTTATTCTTCTTATCATTCTTTCGCTTGCTGTCCTTATTTAAACTACTATCGCCGCTAATACTACTATCACTATCGCTACGATAACTATGTACGACTTTTTCTACTTTATTATCGACGTCTAATTTACGAGAATCGTCTATTTTCAATTTGATTTCTCGACGGCTATTTTTACCGTCCGCCGATGATGATAAATTCCTCCGATTTTTTTCGCCGCCATTATTATTATTATTATTATTATTATTATTATTATTATCGTTTTTTTCCTGTCTTTTTTTATGACGAATCCTATCCGAAGTGGACGATGACGTATCTCTACGATTACGCCGACCGGCATAAGACGAATACGGTTCTGGACGACGACGATCACGAATACTACTCCGACGACGACGACGACGATCGTATGCTGTTCTTCTTTTACTACTATCGTCCCGACTGAGATTTCTACGACGATAACGATCTTCTGGTACGTTTTTCGTTTTATCCGTTCGTTTGGTTTCCGTTTCCGGCGAATAAGAACGTTCTTTAGTACGACCGTAACGAGATTTTAATTTCGATTTATTTTTAATTTCATCGTCCGACGAACTCGGTCTACGCTGGTTAGAGCGTTTTCTACGATTATCGATTAATCGTTTTTTGTTTCGTTTCGATTTGAATTTATTTTCATCGTCGACCGAATCAGAAGATTGCGAACTTTCGCGTTTATTACTAGTCCTGTAATGACGTTTGTTATCGTATTTTTTTTTAGTACTTATCACCGGTCCGCGATTATCGTCGTTATTATTATTATTATTATTATTATTAGAATCGGTATTATCTTTTTTGTTCGACGCTTCAACTGCGGTAGCAGCACCGTCGCTATTTATAATCGTCGTGGTTTTTTTACTTACACCTCCGGTCGGTTTTTTTTCTTTACGACGATCAAAAGTTACATCGGACGACGAATCGCTGCTGCTAGAAGAATAATTACTTTTTCTTTTAACGCTAGTAACGTTAATACTATTATCGCGTCGTTCCGTTTTCTTCTCCGGTTTTAATTGCTTTTTATCGTCCATTTTAGAATTATTATCGCGAATCTTTTCAGACGAATCGAACTTTTTTAGATCGCGATTTCTTTCACTATCCTTATTAGTATGACATTCGCCGTATTTGTTCACATCGTCGTCTGGTAGTTTACTATTAACGCTATCGTCTTTCTTCGATTTATTATAATTATTACGATTATTATTATTATTATAAGAAGAAGGTAGTTTATTCATCGGTTTAACTTCCCAACGATCTTTATCGCAGTTTTCGCCGCTTTCAATTTTTATCGCGTACTTACCGGCCGTAAGTTTATTCTTATCGCCGGTTATTTTATTATCGTCGGCTATTTTATTATCGCCGCGTTCGCGTCGACTAGAAGATGCGGTCAATAAATTTTCATCGACGTCGTTGTTAGACGACGAAGGCGATAACGACGAATGTCGAGATTTTCCTACGATCGTATCGCGAATCGATTGTCGATCGTTAGATTTTCCTACGATCGTATCGCGAATCGATTGTCGATCGTTAGATTTTCCTACGATCGTATCGCGAATCGATTGTCGATCGTTAGATTTTCCTACGATCGTATCGCGAATCGATTGTCGATCATTATCGCGATTCGATCGTCGATCGTTATCGCGATGATAAATATTATCACGAATACTTTTCGAATGCCGTTTTTCGACGCGTACGGCCGACTTTGGAACGGCCGCCTTATCGGTTTGTTCCAATAACGCGTCATCATCTCCGTTCGAAGCGATTAAGAATGAAGGGGAAGAGGGCGATTTCTTCTTCTTCTTCTTCCAGAAAATTCGATCTCGTTCTTCCGACTTTTTCCGTTTTTCGCGCGAATCGCGATCGTCTTTCATTTTAATATTTTCTTTTTGCTGATGATGAACACCTTTTCGTTGATTCGATAAGTCCTGTTTCTCCTTGAAGTATCTTTCTTTTCGCTAGAGAAAAAAAAATAATTAAAGTAGTCATTTCCTAAAATAATATGAATAAGATTTTGAAAAATTTCATCACACGTATATAGTATATATATAACTAAGACGTTTAAAATTATGATTTTCATTACGAGTAATTTTAGAAAAATTCGGCAATAAGAAAAACCAACGGGTATTTCGTTTGTACGTCGCTCTAGTGTAATCGCAGCTTAACGAATCTGCATTTAAAGACATATTTGTTTTTTTGAATAGCGCAGTTGGTTAAAACGCAAATCGCGTGCTCCGCGTTTAGTGTATAACACGTGAGCAGTTCGTTTTCGTCCAGCTTCATTTATCGTGGCTATAACGAAAAGGACGTGTTTGGCGTGGGAACGTTATATTCGGCCGAATCGATCGCGACTGTGGAAAGTGTTTCGAAAAGAATTCAAAGTTACGCGATTTTCTTTTTGCGGGGGTGTATACTTCAAGGACCGCGTTGAGAAATTTCAAAAATTCAGCGATCTATGCTCGAAAAAGTCTACGAAAATTTTGTAAAGACACTGAATGAGTGTATCGCGTTGTAAACAAATGATTGTAAACTAATCTCTCGAACCGTCTTTAGGTCAACCAATATTAATATCGTCGAAAAAGTTTAAACGTCCTCGAAATAGTTGTATATAAGAAAATGGAATTTATTCAAATTTTTATACGTCGTTTTCGTAAGCCTGAATTTCAAACGTCTATCATGCTTATAGTAAGACGGAAAATTAAAATTATTACACGATTCACGTAATTAAAAAATAAAATATTTATAATTTCTATAAGATTCGGTATCCGGTCCCGGCTGCGGCGTAGATTTGTTTATTTCGAATTAATTAGGTAAAACTAATTTGGGACTTAGTTCCGTTCGAATTTATAACTCCCTCGTTGAAAGTAAAATCACACTTAATATAGATTTAGATAACCGTAATATCTCCACAATTTAAACACGCTGTTGACTAAAATTGCGTTTTTACCAATTTGAAAAAAGGCGATACCCCTGTTCACTTTAGATTTAATTCGATCTTGCATTTAATCTCGTTTTTTTTTTTACTTTATTATAATATAATAATAATAAAAAAACTTTTTATCTTGTGCGCCCTTACATTCGGCTTATTAAAAAATTTGTGTTCAGGTTGTTTCGTCACTTATATTTTATAATAGTACCGTACTTTGGATATATGCTACGTATAATTAGGCTCGCATCCTGGTTAAAGCGTGTTAGATTTATACACGAATATAGCCTCGTAGCGTATATTGTTTTAGCGTACTGTTCGTACGACCCGAGTACAATATTTAAAAAATATAAAATGTAAAAAATACTAATTTAGAAAATTAGCAAAGTGAAAAAAAAAATGTATTTACAAAAATAATCGGATATTCAATTTTTGTAAATTATGTATCTATTTATTTTAACATTATATATATTTTTAATAAATTTTATACGTTTTTTATTTTAACTTTTTACGTTTACTAATGGTTTAACAGCCGAAAAACTTTGTGATTTTTTATAAAATGTTTACTGATTTTAACTTCTATTTTGTTATTTATTTTTTTAATAAAAATCGCTACATTTCACGCTTTACTGTAACTTTAACGGTACCATATTGTTCATATTAAGATTTAATTAGGCTGACTAAACGTCGAGGCGTTTGTTTTTTGTAATCGATAAAGCAAAATCTTAAAAAAAAAAAAAAAAAAAAATGGAAAATTATTCGGAAGACGAAAGTTACTAGTTACCTTTTATTCATATAGATCATTCGATTGAAAATTAAGTTACTTCATTATATGCTGACGATTTGACCACATTATTCCTTCAGCTAAATTGATCACATAGAATAGAATTTAGAGCAAAATCATTGAGATTATGAAAGAATATTATAGTAATATCTGAAACGGAAACCTAATAAAATATAAATAACACTATTTTACCTACGAAACATGAATGCGAAAATCCCAAGTACTATCTGGATCGAACCTCAACATATAAAGCGCATTAGGAAGACACCAACAAAAGTAAAATCGATACAAGGAATGATTTCATCGGTAGAGTGATTATTTGTATTTGAGTGCGCATCCGAATGTAACAAAAACGTCTCAGCTTAACAGGTAAATATACTTGGGGGGCGCAGTATAGCGAAATTATTAAAAATCGAAAGATGTTCTAATCGAATAATTACAAAATGCTTGAAATCGATACCGATTAATAAAATACGAACTATACGATATCGTGCTGTTGAAGACGATAATGTTGCGTATTTTTCGATTAACGGCACCAACGAGTTACCCTAACGAAGAACATAAGCGAGACAGTTTTAATATAAGTGGTTACGAGAGCCGTGCGATTTTTTCTTTACACGGAAAAATGAACTGGAGACGTCACTCGTCGATGGCAAATTAAAAGGAAAAATTCTATAGCTTACTTTTACACTGAATCTGCAGGGAACAGTTCGGCAATAATTTACGGTGGCCAATCATCGAATAGAAAAGAACTACGATGGCGAGAGAGAAAAAGAAGAAACAATAGAATTAAACGCGAATGTAGTACAAATTCAGAACATCATTTAGTTTGTTCATTGTCGACATCGCGAAGCAGGGTAGTATGACTAATATGAATCTGGTATAAATTAAAATCACAAAATATGATACTGGAATATAAAGCTGATTAACAATACGATCAAAATAAAATTCCGAAAATTATGGATCGTCGTTTTATTTCTTATACATTCATAATTTAGAAGCTACAGCTGTCGAATATCATTAAAAAAATATATTTATATATATTATATACACATATCGATGTAACGTTGAATACCTGAATAGACGTCGGATATGCAACTAAAGATGGTATTTTCTTATCGATCAGATCAATGTCACCAGATGATTGTTGCGAGTCGGAATAAGATGCTGACGAATTAACAGCATCTGTTGAATTATCGGGTTTAGTTTTTACCGGTTCGTTCGTTTCTAATTCACTGGTATTCCTATTACAAAAAAAAATAATAATAAATCACAAATCATGCGTTCAGCTTCCAAAAGCAATTTTTTTTTTGCAATAGAACTAGCTTAAAGTATATGAAAACACACACACATATATATATATATATATATATATATATATATATAATATATAAAAGAACAACATACGATCGCTGTAAACTTAAGATCAGCGGCTACGCGCAGAATATTACCTGTTCGCTGGTAGGATCGCGTATCAAATCATGATATTTTACAGGGTGCTAATTATAAGCCGATACAGGCGCTGATTTGCAAGAACTATTTAAGTTGAAACGGACAAAAATTTTAGAATTGAACGTTTACATTGGCGGTAAACTACACGCAGTGAGTACCGAATGACTGAAAATTAAATTAGAAAGAATAGGAAGAGCTTCGTAAAATATGGAAGTACGCAATAATGAATATTTTGAAGCATGCTTAGTAAAATGAGCAATAGGAAAAATCGCGTAATTAAGTTTGCTAGATTAAACTCCACCAACACTGATGTCTTCAAATACTTGTGAAATGTGCTGCAAAATGTTCATCGATAAGGCACTTTAGGACATTATTCCCGAATTTTTAACAGAGCTTTATACTCGGATAATGAGTAGACAAATGACGATAATAACAAAAAGCAAGGTATAAATTTAATATAGGTTAATAAAAAATTGCTCTGTAATTTTCGACCCACAAAAAAATCGTATCCGCATTTTATATAGGCATCTACAATTTGTCGCGATAGCCTATTGGCTAGACCACGGACTTTTACACGCAAAGTACCGAGTTCAAATACGTTTGGCGAAGGAAAAATTATCATCGGAAAATAAATATATAAATAATACTAATATTACTATCGCGTGGAAAGCAAAGGAAAACCACCGCACACAGCACCACATGCTAGTAATAATATAGTGCACAACAAAAATAAGCGGTGCTTTATTGTGTGTCCTGACAACAAAGCAATTACAGTCAGTTCTGCCGGATGTGTGTGTCTATCTACGCTGACGTAATATTATGATTGGCTTGTACGCTACTTAAATGGTACAACAAAATATGTATAGGTAATCACAAGAGGAAGGAAAGGGATGAAATACATAACAACGAATATAGGGATTGGTAGAACTTATGAAGTAATAAATTCAACTAGACATAGGAAGATGGCTATTCTCGACGTGTAACAAAATGATAATGATGATGATGAAATGATTACTAAATTCAACGAAATTATTTTATTACTTTACTTACTTTTTATGAGAAGTTTGACGCGTAGATTTCATCTGATTATCTCGTTCTTCGTGTCTCTTTTTCCTCGCTTCTTCCCTTCGTTTTAATTCTTCTTCTCTTTCTCTGCGTTCCATTTCTTTCCTCTATATAAAATAAATAAAACATTACACATACACACATATATACTTATAGGTGTATAAAGATAATTATCAAAAGCCAAGTAATCAGAAAATTTACAAATGATTTAAAAAATTACGATCATGATCCGAAAAAAAGTATGAACAGACGACATTCGCAAGTAAATTATTTAATTATATACAAAATTAAAAATAAAGGTCACGAGATTAGCAGAGACTAAAAATGGCACGATAGAACTAAATATCGCGATTAACATTAAGGAAACGAAAACTATAGTAATGTAAAAGTTTCACAGAAAAGCGGAAAGAAACATGATAGTTTGAAGGCAAAAAAAAAAAAAAAAACGTAGAAAAGTACATTGGCAGGTGATAACTTTTAGGAACAGAGTAAGAATATTAACAAGGAATATTTGTTATGGTTGTCTTTCAAATCCGAAATAAACAACAAATTATATATATATATATATATCCCTCTTGGAGGCACGTGTACTTGTACAGGTGCTCTCAAGGTTCCGGAGCTGTAACCGGAACAGGGTGCGTCCACAGGTGGCGGATAGTGGAACGGCCTACAGATATGTTAGCTGCGAATAAGCAGTCGCAGACTAACAGCGGCTAGTGGCGGAAAGCCTCATGTAGGTAATTCCAGTAGTGACAGGATAAGGAGACTCGACGATGCAGATGGACAGCTTGGGGAACTGTCTACTAAAAGTTTGCATAAATCCTATGAATGTCTCTCCCTCGACGAGTTTGGGTCGCCGTAAAAACCCTACACCGTTACCTCCTCAGTAACAAACCGCTGCCTTGCGGGTAGGATATTGATCCAGAGGCACCCCAAATTAGTGATATTTCCTTTTCCTTTTCCTTCTTTCTTCTTATTCCCTTTTCTTTTGATTCCCTCTCCTTATTTCTCAGCTTGAGCCACATTATATTTGTGGTCGTCATATGTGGTCGCATGGTTTTGTGCTCCTGCTTCTCCATTATCAATTCACGCACAACTTTTGCATATTTCTATTCTTTCCATTCACTTCTCTTACCTCCTTCCCTTTCCTTTATTCTTTTTCTTATACAGACGACTTAATTCGGATACGAGTATCGGAATTATATATATATATATATATATATATATATATATATATATATATATATATATATATATATGACTTGTAACGGATGGATTTTTGCGATCAAAGTGACCTGTCAATACGAATAGTCAGGTAAGAACGTTTTCGAAAAATACCCGAACAAATATTACTTATTGAACTTAATGCTGGAAAATGTTCAACTAAATTACGAAACTATGAATTAACCGGGGAATTCAGAACTACAGTCCTAACATATTGCGATATATATATTAAATTATTATAATTTTATTTTATATTTTCTCCTTTTCGACGTTTGAATTTTATTATAATGAGTGCGAAGTGTAATCTCGCGGATTATTAAAATTAAATTTTGTCGGGCTAAAACGAAAATGATTATAATTACCTCGTATTCGCTGAATTTAATAATTTTCTTTTCTTCTTGACGCCAATAGAACGGAGTACGGCTTCGGGATCTACTTCCGGAAGGTGTTCGATACCTCTGCGTTATATAACGAAAATGATAACGAAGCGATTAAGGAGTAGAAATGAAACAATAATCAACAGAACGACGATAGTTATTAATATCATTGTTTAAAAATTAATAACTAACGTATATTCAACTACTATAGTTGGTCTCATTATTATTTTCGTTCGACATAAATAATGACCGACGCTAATTCTGCATTAATATTCCGTCATTTTGGCAAATCACTGTAACCTACGCTTACTCCAGCTTTGGTTTTCGGTTTCGAAAGAATCTCATTAAATGTCGTCCGTATTAACCGAAATTCGAGATATATGAATTCTTCTCAATTATATCTAAGATACTCGTTTACATTGAAAAAATTTTGCGATAAATGAAAAAATGTTTTAATTCAACTCACAAGGCACTACGATATGATCAGTCTTACGTAATTGTGATATAGGTGCTACGTGCATCGTCGACCAAAACGACGGTTTTGAATTTAAATATATAAAAATACATCCGAAGAATAACCTTAGACCGTTTATAAAAACCAAAAAAAGATTTAACGGAAATCAAGATAAGAAACGAGCAGACGTAGACGATGGAAACAAATTTCGCGAGAAAGTTGTTAGCCCATTTAAAAGTTTCGTCTCGAGAATGTGAGACTGACGATAACATGTAGAAATAAAAATACGGCACAGCTTGAAGATGTTAATACTGGTGATGAAAAACGAAAATTCCACGAGTAGTCTTTTCACGTGGTCCATCGTAATATTTCGTCCTTTTTTTTTTTTTTCAAATTTCTCCCCGTGGTATTATTTTTATAGTTAGAATAACCTAATATTATAATTAAAAGTTGAATATATTGGAGAGTAGTGATTTTATTAATTAATTATAAACGAACAAAATAAAACACAATCACTAAAAGTTTTTAATCGCGAAGCTTTTCGACAGTTACGTCATTTTCAAGCGCTAATTAATTAATAAAATCACTACTCTCCAATATATTCAACTTTTAATAGAACCTGAACCAGGTTTGGGAGATATTTACCAATTTTGATGAAGAATTTTTCAAAAATTTGTTTTATAAATGAAATTTATTGTAAATTAATCTAAAATTGAAATTATGTTTGGCTAGTGAAATATGTATATCAAATTTTAAGTTGTTGTTATATAAACATTTCTGATTTTTCATATATAAAAAAAGATGTAATAAATTTAGTTCGCGCTTGAAAATGACGTAACTGTCGAAAAGCTTCGCGATTAAAAACTTTTAGTGATTGTGTTTTATTTTGTTCGTTTATAATTAATTAATATTATAATGTTTCTATTTTTGTTCTATTAGTTGCAAATCATTGTATACTTAACGTTACGTTATATAATTTAGTTTCGTTAATAATTTAATTTAATTTTTTTCATATTCTCGATTTATGTTTAAACGGAATGCGCAAACAGCATAAAACGACCTTATTTTCCATATGCGAAAACAACATAATATCAAATAAACATCTTTAATCACACGCATAACGAAACATAACATACATAAGACACATTATAAAAAAAAAAAAAAACAATAAAGAAATATATACTCGATATCTGGCAAAACGTATGGGAGTAAAATTAGGGTACAGCAACATAGCCGAGTATGTTCCCAGATTATTGAACTGTTAATAAATGCGTCTGCAATAAAATAGTAACAGTCGGACACATATTGCTTGAATAATACTGCGAACGAAGAAAATTCGATACAACTGATTTTTAACACACACACCTACAAACATTCACAATTCACGTGTCACAACCCAAATGCCAACCTCTATTATTTATTTATTTATCGAACTATTTAAAGACGATCGACTGCACGATCATTTGCCCATTTTACGTAATTATATTATAGAACATTATCTTCTTCTTCCTTTATCCTTCGAAAGAGTGTAGTGATGTTAACAGCCGCATTATTGATCTCCATGTTGGCCTGTTGTGAGCAGCCAGCAATGCTTCATGCATGCTTAAGCCAATTAACAATTTTCACTGATCAGCCCAACGCGTTCTCGGTCTTTCTTTTTTTCTTCGCCCGTTCGATGATGATTATTAGACACGGTAGAGAATTTATATCTCTCCCGCAACATGTCCAAAGAAGCCAAGAAATCTTTTTTTTATTCTGCTCGATAAACACCTATGTTCTATTTTCAGCTCGGGAAAACATTTTGATTAGACTTTCGGTTCATCCACGATATTCTTGATAGCCTCCTATATGCCCAGCTTTCAAACCAGTCTATTCTTCAGACACGCTCAGCAGTAAGGGACCATGTTTCGCGCGCATAAGCTATTGCAAAGACTAGACAGTTTAGCAAATTCATCTTTGTATTCAATGTCAGCGCTGTATCCTTTCGGATATTTTGCGCGATAATGTTAATCTACGTTTTATATCCGGTAAAGCAGCTTCCACTATTGGTTAACGTTGATCCCAGATACACAAAATTATCCACGACGTCGATTCCGCATATGCTACTTTGCTTTAACGCTTTTATCTATTATCACGATTTTAGTTTTATTTTTGTTAATTATCAATCCATACTCCTTACATTGGTTTTCTAGTCTTCTCACTAATTTAACCATATTTTCTTCGGAGTCGCTTATGATGACAATATCGTCAACATATCAGTCAAAATAGATTATTAATGTTATCGACATTGTTATTTAATAGCGTTTTCAAAGCACTTTGTCGATACTTCCGACACTAGTGTAAAAAATACACTCATTACCATCTTCATTTTAAGATATTTAAACATTTCAGATATAACGCCTACAGTTTTATTATGTAATCGACGCTCAGTAAATATGAAATATTCCATAGTAAATTCAATTGAATAATTGAATAAACTAATTAAAAAAAAAAAAATTAAATAATACATAATTCGCGTCAATGAGATACGAATGTTCGCAAAATTCAAATTATTCCGACTCGCATCGTTAACTGTGTAAGAATTCGTGCCTATCTGAGTAAGTCTAAATGACCGGCTTCTGAAATCTATATCAGTGATATAACGAGGAAATACATTCGTTAAAAAATAATAATTACAACATCGATAATAATAATAATAACCTGCGACACGTCGTCAACGACGATAGGTCATTAAAAATACTTACGAGCGCCCCACGGCCTTTAATTTTTCGGCCGGATTTAGTAAATCCGCGTACGTGCGATCTCGTTCCGAAATTACGCGTACGACGATCGCCTGCGCGACGCTCACTATTGTCTTTATTCTGCACGATTACGTTCGATACGCGAGACAGGAAACGATTTGAAGGGACTTCCGGTATTTCGGATGGATCGATTTTAGTTACATTCACCAGCGGATGCAAATCGCCTTCATCCAGTTCTTCCGTAGACATTTCTTCTTCGATTTTCGATTTTTTACGTTTTTTCCTGTAAAATGATAAAATTAATCGGATTTTTCTTCTCGGATAAACTGCGAACAATTTCATTTTTCTCGCGGAAAAATACGAAAGTTTACATTTACCGTATTGGCCCGATCATAAAAGTACTACAGATGATAAGCCTATCGGTTACACTCTGATTTCGTATCACAATTTTAGAAGCGACTGGTATAAATTAAATTATTTGTGCTATAACTCTATAATATAGAGTGTATATGTTAAATTGCTTAATTCGGAAAAATGTCAAATGATATATTACTTAAAATACATTCTTATTTCACGCGCCGCTATATTTACACGCGTATTAATATAAATAAAAATATGATAATTTCGATAAGAGAATTAAAACAAAAATCATTTGCCCAACGAATAGACAATGGAAATTGTAACCTTTCTTATTATTTGTAAAATAATTTGTCGCGTTCTCTGTTCTAAAGTCTTCTAGATTTTTAATTATTTATATACACGTCTTTTCAGAGATACGTGCGCAATCTTAAGTCGGCGCTTAATCCTATTATCGGCATTTTTTTTTCAGTACTCTATGTAGCGTTATTCCAATACCATTACTACTATTACGACTAGGTTAAGGTTTAACGCACTGTCCGACATATTCACTTGTTTAGACATACACACTATATAATGCACTACATTTCCAAACGGATAAATATATATATATATATATATATATATACACACACACACACATATATATATATATATATATATATATATATATATATATATATATATATATATATATATATAATTAACAAAACAAAATAAAATCAAAGCTAATCACTAACTTTGATTTTATTTTGTTTTGTTAATTCATAAAATCACTACTCTCCAATAAATCAACATTATATATATATATATTATTGGTAAATACGTACTCCGATGATTTATGCTCCTTTTCGGATTGATGTTTTTCTTTGCGTTTCTTTTTCTTTTTTGATGAATGGTCTTTGCTGCCTGTTGAATCGGAACTGTGTTCATCTTTTGACTTCTTCCCTGAATTCAAACAAATATTTATCCATAAAAATCGATAATATTTTACGCGACAAACAACGTACATTTTCAAGACGATACTAAACAACGTCCACTATTATATAGGATATGGAATTTTAATGTAAACAAAAATTTTTATACATGAAATATCTCAATTTTAAAAATACTTATATAAATATATTAGAAATTATCTACGGTTCACTCAAGAAGCAATATTGCATAATAAACACGCCTATAAAATTTATAATTTAACGTTAAGATTTTATAATATGTATGAAAGGATTAAAGTGAACTATGATTAAATTGAAAAAAAAAAAAAAATTAAAATCGATTAGAAGAACCTGCGACGAGTTAAGATTTTAAGAATTTGACCGAGTATATTATATTTTTAAATTATGTTAAAAAAAAAATAAGTTCCAGCTTTTCGAAAGTTTAGTACGTGGTGTATAATCGCATATTTACTGGGTTAATATATATTAAAAAAAAAATTCTAAAATTCGCGCTGCAACCAATGACATTTATTAAATTTCTATAAATTTATAATTATACCTTTTTTTTTCGAGAATTTTCTAATAATTTATTAATTATCGTTTTTCACTCGTTTCCCATCTGTACTGTTCGTTTTTTTTTTTTTTGTAATGTACCCGATAGTTTATTCGGCGTAATTATTAAAGAAAAAACACACATCCTTTCCCACGAATTGTTCACGTTCATACACACAGACATTTAACCAGCGACAATAAACTAGCGTATAATATAAAAACATTACAGATATCGCGAAAAACTGCAACATTGATCAGACGCGTGAATGAATAAGTCGTTGACACTATTAAGGATATTCGACAAACTTTTTTTTTGTTCATCTTCAAGAATTTCCAACCGAAGAGGCGTAATAGATGGGACCGGAATGAATTGAACTTGCACAAACAAAATATGATGAATGAATAGGGAAACAAGGAAACAGGGTTCAACTCGTTTAATACGTGCGAATTGAATATTTTTGCATAGTCTTTTCTTAGTCCGGCGTGGGACGAGGAGGGTATCGTATTTCTTATTATGATCCGGAGTAATTGCGCTTTCTTAACCCTTAGTCAACATGTCACTTATAGCAGAATTATATATGTTCTGGTTGACCATGAAATGTCTCAATTTTTAATTATATTTATGTAAAAACATTGAAAATCATCTAGAGTTATCCAAGTATAATAAACAGCCTGTATAAAATGTATCATTTCCTATCAAAATTTCACGGCTGAAAGGGTTAACATTGAAGTAACGTATTTTTTTTATTACGATTACGAAATAATTTCGTTAATATAACATCACTACGTAGTATTTGAAAAAAAAAAAAGTTAGTCTAAAAAAAAAAAAAAACGATAACCTGGCATGCGTTACAGTTTTATTAGTCCAGTCGACTCTACCTGTCTTTGGTTCTATAAACGATTTCTTTACTTTACTGTTACCTCGTATAAAAACATTTACACGACCTAGTACGTAATTTTCCGTCTTATCTACAAGGTAAAGAATGTTCAAAATCCCTCAGGGACGTTACTATCGTCGATTTTTCTTAAGATAGAAAAAATTCAGAATCCCTTAGGGATAGTAGATTTTTGGGACGCAACAAAAAAACTCCTTTTTAAACGCGGAAATAAACTACGATAAAAAAAATAGACGATTATCAGCAAGAGCGAACTAATTTTTCAATACTTCCTAGTACTTCTGATATCGATATCGCCTTAAGAATTTTTTCATATATTTTTGTCAGATTGTATTAACAAAATATTTTTTATTTATTTTCTCCATTTATTAATACATATATATAATAATTTTTAAGTCGTATACTATTTCGTTTTATCAACATGAAAAGTAAGTACACTCGAATTTCAATAATATATCTTAATATATAATTGTAGCAATCGAGTTGTCGATATGCGTACGAACGAGTTTCTATAATAAAGTAAATTTTAACCATCTACAAACTATAACGCTTAAGCTTTTCGATTAATTAACAAACGAGACAGAAAATGCAAACGGAAGTTGACCGAAAAACGTATTTTAGACCATTACAACGGCTGAAAACAAAATTATTTTATAAATATGCCGGCATTTGTATATATATATTTCCTATCTTATAATTGCAATCTGTTCGATTAAGCAATACTGAAAACAGGAGATTAATGAGTTAAAGAGCACTTACATCATGTAATTACAGATAAAAGGAAGTATCGAATTGAATAGGTTTACTTTATATATATATATATATATATATATATATATACAAAATTTTGCTTAATTTCAGTCTAACCACTTTTTAATTCTGTCCGATTGTTTCTGTATACATATTATACATATATATATATATATATAAATATGTGTGTATATGTTTTAAGTTAAAACGTTAGTTTATGTATCCAGATAATGACGTAATAGTCAGAAAGATTTGTTGTTAAATATATAATTTTTAGTAATTTAATATTTGCGTTCGCGACAAATGTGTTAATTTCGAATGAGCTACGATGAATGATAACGAACATTTTTCGGGTACATAAGAAGAACGGACTCATTTATACATACAGTACGGCAAGGAATACCAGGAGAGAATAGAAAAATCATATACGACGGATTGATGAAGTAAAACAAATAACGACACTTGCAGTTGTTACAGTCAACCAGGATGGCCGGACGCCGCGGAAAATGGAATAAAGTGATCCAGAATGTTTCGTATTAAATTCGTTCGCGTCACAATCGATTGAGAAGAATACACACACAGATATACATGTATATATATATATATATATATATATATATATATATGAAAAAACTGCTAAAAATGAAAACTTGATAATCAAAAGACGGAACAAAGTAACAACTTATACGGGAAGGTAATAACGAGTAGTTTATTGAAGAAAATAAAAATTTGAGTTGTGCATGCGACCAAATTTACCCGTGTTCGGATAATAACGAGAGATCAAGAGGCTTATTTTTCGGATAAAAACACAGAGGGTAATTAAGCATTATCAATTCCATAAAAATGACAAAAGATATTTAACTAATTGCCCCGTGTCTTACGCCTGTACATGTGTTATTTATTTTTAATTGATAATGCTGGACGGAGAAAACAACAAAACAAGAAGTTTTGAAACGTGTCAATGAAAGGCGACAATTATTGAACCAGATTAAAAAGGGGAAACTACAACATGGAGGATTGATGGTGGATGCAATTGAAGGATATATCTCAAGAGAATTAATAAGAGGTAAAGCTGGATATATAAATATAGAAAGAAAAAAAATGTACAAAACTTGCATTACGTGTCGATCTATCCAGTTAACTTTTCTTCTTTTTAAGTTCTTTTTTGAAAACCCGTACAGCTTACACAATACATTATACCACTTGTAGCGTGTAGGCCACTTTCACTCGCGGTCATCGAAGTGTACATACATGCATAAATGTGAGAATTATCTATAATATACGATACATATATACGCATATACATAAAAATTCTCACACACATAATGTTGATGTATTGGAGAGTAGTGATTTTATGATTAACAAAACAGAATAAAAACAATGTTAATCACTATAGCATTTATTTTATTTTATGCAAAGCTTGTCGATTTTAACGTCATTTTCAAGCAATATAAAAACGCTACAAATAAATTAACAAAGATATTAATAAAAACTTAAATATTGTATTGTATTGTATATTTTTTATTTAAAGACGCTCGACATCTTGGTCATTTGCGTCTGCTATAACTTAAATAATTAAATACAACGGAAAAGTAAATCTATATCTTATGGAATACATTTATACATTTTAAAAAACTAAAAACATATTGAACGATAGCTTCATCATCTGCAAGCATTTCTTCTGTCGTCATTTTTCTATGTCCGAACGCTTTCTCTCGTTCCTCAGTGAATTCTGGACATCGTGACTGATGGACATCTTTTGATTACCGCAGTATATACACGACGGCGGGGGTCCTGTCTGGAGCAGTGGACCATGTGTTAATTTCGTATGACCAATACGGATTCTGCATAATACAATTTCTTCTCGTCTGTTTTCACGGTGAGATGTTTCCCAATGATCCAATTTGCCTTTAACTTGCCGTAAGTTGTTGTTGATTTGATTTGTCCATACATTTTGAGCGGCCATCTTGATTGCCAGTATTATTTGCTTTCTTGCATTTGACAGATCTTTTTCACGTGTCGTTTTGATCTGTTTAATATTTTCCCATGGCGGGTTTGTAGTTTCGGGTGGCCTGATGTTAAACCGATTTATATGCAAATAGTTTAGATAGTCATTACATCTAATTCTAAATGG